>CAAKHF010010656.1:0-10156 GCA_901007745.1 Hippocampus kuda | reverse complement strand
GCCGGGATGCTAACAAGGCCGCAGACTCGAGCTGGAAGGCCATTTCCACCGCCCTAGACAGCGACGTGTCGTCCGGCGATAAAAACAGCTTCTCGCGCAGTTTAAGGTCCGTCGTGTGTTCGGCTAGCTGGTCTCTGATCATCTCGTCTTCCAACTCCCCGAACCTGCAGAGGCTGGCTAGGCCCCGGAGGTCGGCGACGTAATGGTGGACCGACTCACCGGGCCGCTGCCGACGCTGCCGGAAGACAATCCGCCGTACCATGACGCTCTGTGGAGCAGCGAAGTGTCCGGAGAGCAATGCAACACAGTCCGCAAATTTTGTGGCCGGTCCGAGGGTCCGAAAGATGCGTTGGCCCTCACAGCCCAGGCTATGGATAAGCATTGCCCGCCTTCGCGTGTCGCGAGCGTCGGCTAGACCGATGGCTTCAATAAAGGTCTCAAAGGACTCCAACCAGCGGGGCCATGAGACTGGCGGCTCGCCAGGCAGGGCGAGGAACGGAGGAAGAGGCGAGAGTGGAAGCTCCATCCTCGTCGCCAATGTTGTGTTCAATAAAACACGTGGAGTCGGACTCTGTGCTCACTGCTGTTTATTGTCAGGCGACACATTTTATATCAACGCTTTTTGGCAACTGCCCACTTTACGGCCGTGACGTCACGCCGTCATAATATGACCCTGTGGCTGTGGTTACATGCCACACTCGTCCACCAGGCCGTATGCTCTTTGCACATGCTGTGAACAGGATTCGAACAAGGATTGATGCGGCCCCAACGCAGGATACTAACCACTACACTAGGAGTGGCCAACCAGTCAGAGATGAAGAGCCAATTTTTTTTACTGAGTTACTGCAAAGAGCCACATCATACCCTTCCTCGCACACGCGCATGCACACACGCACACACACACTTTTTTGGCCAAAGATCGACTTTTGAAGCGACCAACTTCTCACGAATGACCCGATCGCGCACGTGCAAGCATACACGCACACACACGCACACACACACATGAACACACACACACGCGCTCGCACGCACGCACTCACACGGGTGCCCACCAGTGCACTCGCGCACATTTGCACGCACAACACGATGAGCAACAGTTGGAATGGGCCGAAAATGAATGAAAGCTCAAAACACAAACCTTTTTTCCCCACGCATTTCCTCCTCCCACCCCTTGCAGTCGACTTAGGAGCAATTCGCTGGCTCCCAGTCGATTCTGATCGACGTATTGGGCACCCCTGCCTTAAAATCAGAGGTAATTCGCTGACTAGCTCAGCACTTGTTTACGCATGACCGGTGATATGCAGTCATCTGATTGGTTGTCCTCTATGTCAATCAAGTAACGGGATTGATGATAGGCTGACTAGCTTAGCGCTTAGCGACGTTGTTTGCGCATGAGCGGTGATGCACTCATCTGATTAGTTGCTCTTTATGTCAATCAAGTAACGGGATTGATGATAGACTGACGGAGTACGTTCTGTGAAGTTGGCGCCTTGTTAGAATGGCATCGCCGCTGCCGAGGCGTTTTCGACGCTTGTCGCGTGAGAGCCGGGGAGCCGCATGCGGCTCGTGAGCCACGGGTTGGCCACCCCTGCACTACACAATTATGGACTGACACAGTGAAATATACACTAGCTATTATGTAATCCGATGTTTAAAACGCAGGCACGTTAAATTTTCAATATTTTACCTTTACAGTCAAGGACGGATAGGGCACTATTTAAATATTCTAGACATAATGTGAAAACAGTGAATATGAAAGGGAGAAATCTACACAGCTTTAAGATTGATTTTTTTCCCCCAAACTACAGTTTCACCAATAGATGTCGCTCTTGGCCTATAAACCTCTCGAAAATGTCGGCATTGTTGTATATAAAACAACTTTGTCTCGTAACATCCCATTTATATTTCGTAGCGTGCAGGTCCACAAAAGCGTTCTGGGTTGTTTTTGGTGATCTTGTATAATGCAATCGAACAAACTACGAGAGAATGAAAGAGAGGAGACTGGAGGGTACCAAAGGTATCTACGAGAGGTCCGCACAGGATATTAATCTTTTTTTGCATCAATAAAACTACGTTATTTTTGTATTACATACATCCATTGACATACCTTTATTAAAAATATGATATTCTGTTATTATTATAATTCCTATTTCATACAAGCTTGATTTTATTTATTTTTTTGGTTACCCCCAAGGCTGTTGGTGCCCTCCGCGCAGCGCGCGATCAGCATATGCTGAGCGCTATGCCTGGAAGTCACCCTGTACCCTTTGCAGAAATACAACCCCCAAATGCACTGTGTTCACCTCTGTTTGACCAATCGGGATAGTGGTCTTTGCATTGTTGTCACAATTTTTGTCATCCTCCCAACAACAACAAAATTATTGCAAAACCTCAATGTTATTTATTACACATGACAATTTGACATTTCGGTTCAAATTTTAGCAAGTTGCCACACATGAGTTGCTTTCACGGGCCACATAAAATGACATGGCGGGCCGGATCAGGGCCTTGAGTTTGACACCTGTGATTTAGATGTTCACTGGCAAACTTAACTTCTTGAGATTTCAGTCGCTTACGACACAATATGTGTTCAACGGTTTTCATAGTGACTAAAGACCCTTTCTCCAATTTGTTGTTGTCCCCTTAACAGCAAGCATTATGCGGGAGTTTTTAATCATCTTAAAATCTTTTGACAGATCTTAAGTCTTGCCCATGGTGGGAAAGAGATTGTAAGATAAGGAACATTTCCCATGAACTGGTGTGCTTTGGTGAGTATTGTTGGTAATTTGTTGTCCACAGTTATGGGGGGCGCTGAAACTCGCAAATTTATGGGAGCTAGAGCATTGGCTAAGTCGTAGAGGACCAAATACTTATTTCACTCCATTAAATGTTTGTTTTAAGTCATTCTCCCCTCCCGCTGATTTTCTGTGTCCACTGTTACCAGAATCAAACAAGCATAAAAATTGAAGATGGAATTTGTGAACTAACTTTGAAATTCAGCAGTGGATGAAATATATTATAAACCCCTTTCTTTCATCATATATTTATGTTAAATTCTGAGAATAATTCATTCATTCATTCATTCATTCATTCATTCATTCATTCATCTTCCGAACCGCTTTATCCTCACAAGGGTAGCGGGCGGTGCTGGAGCCTATCCCAGCAGTCTTCGGGCAGTAGGCAGGGGACACCCCGAATTGGTTGCCAGCCAATCGCAGGGCACACAGACACAAACAACCATGCACGCCCACACCCACACCTAGGGACAATTTAGAGTGATCAATCAGCCTGCCATGCATGTTTTTGGAATGTGGGAGGAAACCGGAGTACCCGGAGAAAAGCCACGCAGGCCCGGGGAGAACATGCAAACTCCACACAGGGAGGCCGGAGTTGGAATTGAACCCGGTACCTCTGCACCGTGAAGCCGACGTGCTAACCACTGGACTACCGGGCCGCTCTGAGAATAATACTGCATGAAATTCCTATCAAACAATTTCACCAAAAAGCCTGGAATTTTGCTGTTTAGCTCTTAGACAGCAGCAAGGTGTGCAAAAAAAAAAAAGTTGACCTACTGAACACAGAACAGTTGGACATGTGCATTCAAAATTTTGGAGGTGAAATTAAATTTACATTTGATTTCAATTAAATGTTCCCGTCATAGTGCACTTCATCTTGAAATTTAATTCGAAAGTTCAGTATCCCGGACTTTTAGAAGTAGTAGTGCATATTATGAGCATTTCAGGGTTCATTGTTTTGTGGCTTTTTAGAAAGGCGTTTCTGATTTTTTTTTTTTTTTTTTAAGAATTGTATGACTTGATCCACAGGCTGTAATTTTTGTCCACTGCTACTATAGGGTAATCTACTCAAAGAAACGTAATTGAAGAAACCACATTCGTGGCATTGAATAACAGCTTGCAAAGTGCTTTAGCCACTCGTCCCAGTCATTATTAAAAGGCCTTTTGCCCAAAAGTTGACTTTTTCATTGGAAAAAAGTCCAAAAACTAATTTAACGCTACAAATCGTCGCCCATGGTGTCTTGCTCGGCGCTGAGATTAATCTGAGGGCGGATTAGCAATGCCGGCGCTCAGTTAATCAGTCTGAGCTGTGGATGCCACTGCCACAACCTTTTTGGCCAGGCCGGGACAAGCGAGAGCAGGTGAACACAGGCGGCCTATTTCGGGCTGTTGTTGATGCTGACAAAGATAACTGATGATGCTTGTTTCAGTGCACCGCATCATGCCGTACATTTCTTTGCGACCAGTAGGTGGTAATGTTGCTCTCTGGATAGCCTGAAGGCAACCGGGGAGGAGTGAGAGGCGCTCCACAGAAAACGATCTCCATCAGTCTGCCCGAAAGGTTTTAAGCATCAACATCCTGACTGAGTCGGCTGGCACACACCAACAGTCAAAAGGAAGTCCATATGCAAGCATGTACGTACAACATGTGGCCACACTCTTTCAACACCCTCTCTCCCCTTCATAATCTCCTTTCTCTGGCCAGAAAAAAAAAAAAAAAAACGTTTTCACACAACGTAAATGTTATTACAACAGATGGCCATTAGACAAACCACATTTGCAAATTTCCTCATAGACAACTCATCATTGAGTAATTTACGCCCTAACAACTGTGCTGAGTGTAGCATCAACATCGGAATACCTTGTTCTGTTTGTAAAGTCTGCATTTTTGCTCCGATTTGTTGTTTTGTTGTTCAAATACACGACAATGACTGCAAGCTGGTATGTTGCTACAGCATAGCTTCAATATAATAAGATCTAATTGATTCCAGAGGGGGACATGTACAGCAGCTATATATGACACGAAATCCAATAAAAAGTGACTGATCAATAAAAACTATTAAGTAGCAACTGGGTAAGAACATATGAATAACAAAAGGAAACATTGGAGTCAATCTTGGTGATGTCCAGCATGAGCATGACGTGAGTACAAATGGAACAATATCAACATTAACTAAAATACAATTACGCGACAAAAAAAGGAAAAAGGAAGGATGATAAAAAAAATTGCTCACGAGAACGAAAAAAAACGCCTATTCTTTTATGCAATCCTCACAAAAAAGTTATTTTGGATGAAATTTCACAATGAACCTGCAACACAGTCACTTGGACAGGTAGACTTAATTCAAACTTTTAAACATTATTGATTGCACAAGTCTAACTGTTCATTTCTCCTGTGCTTTTGGCACAGCATGCTATTCTTTAACAAGAAGCTGGATGGCAAAATTAAGACCAATACTTGTGCAAGGACATCCACTTCTTTGCCTGCGTGACAAAAAGGATTGTAGAAAATACAAGTTCTTATTGAACCGGGAAATGCATTGGTTCATTCATGGATCAAACACTTGTTGTGAATTTTCTTCAGTTCCTTTTTAGGCAACAGCAACTTTTGCAGGAAATGCTGAAATACTGAGGAGTAGGACATGTGCATTGGAACGTTTGGAGAAGGTCAAATTAAGTTCACCTGTAAAAGTTGCATTACATTTTATTTTCCTCATATTGCTAACATTCACTTCTGCGACAGGGTTCCTCAGGTTTACGATCATCCCGACCGATGACGTTTCATGGTTTTGATGCAACCCCCTTTAATCATATAGACGTATCGGTACTTGCTGAAGCTCAGGATTTTTGTGTCGCAAAAGAGGCGGACTTGTGGATAAGTTGGACAATGCTTGTAGCTGGCTGACTTGTTTCAAGGATTTATTCGTCACTTCCACAGTGGAAACAACTATGGAGCTAGCTCTGACTAACCACAACTGTTTGCAAAAGTAAATGGAGTTTGTCTGCAAATAATAAGCATCTGTCTGCTATCCGAATGAGATGACCTGGTATTTGGAGGAAAGGTCTAAAAATGCTTTGGAAACGTTTCGGAAATGCAACCTTTAACGCTCATTAGCATTTCTTACTCCTGGTTGCTATAAATCTTTCACAGTGGTATTAAAGCAGCAGGCCAGTAATGCCGTTTACCGAATCTACGTGAAGATGTTTTTGAAGTCCATCCTCTAAAAATAGTCGTTTTACACCAGACTTGCATCAGCAATACTTGCCATCATTAGGATGGCAAGTAGATTGGAATTTATTTGAAGCAGCGCGGTCTTTTTTTATGGTTAAAAGGAAGCACTTTTTTCATCTCGTATTGACCCAATAACATTTTCCACGAAGGGTGAGGTAGGGTAGTATAAAGATTAGACTTGACTTTCCAGAGAGGCTCATTCTCTTGAAGCTGTTTTTTTTTCTTTCTTCAAGTTTTCAAATTTCTGTTTTTTCATATCGATACTTGAAGTAATCATGACTTCACTCATGTTTTAGAGTTCATGATATATCCCTCTATTGCCTTTCATAAAGTGGGAGCCTTTGTCAAAACACCAACCTATTCCATGTCGGTACATTCACGTTGAAAAGCAGGCTTTGACGGTCATCATAGTGGATGTAAAAGGGCTTCAATAATACCCCAATCTTGTTAATTACCTTCCCCAGGCTCACTTTTGAACCCAGAAAAGAAAAATGTGTTTTTTCTCCCCTACATTTCATTTTTTTTCTCCCCTCCAGTATGTCGGGAGCTGACTATCTGACACATGGTGAGAAAAAGCTGACAAGCCCAACTCAAACTAATGAGACGTGTTTCGGAAAACAATAAATTATACCAAAAATAAAAGTTTATTCAAAGCACAAGTCATCCTTAATGATGGAAGAAGATGATCATGCTGCACATTTCTCTTTTAACACTAAAATCAGGAGGGAGCTTCCATATTTGGACAAACGGATTGAAAGACGAGCTGTCGCGTGGGAGATGTTTGATTCACATGCACCGCATTGGAATCTTTTCATCAGCGCCAAGATTTCCAGACAAGCGCGTGAAAAGTAAAGACTATTCATTGTAAGGCGTACAGGCTCCCACAACCCTTCCGGAGTGTGGCTCCGTTCTCATTTTGATCTTGCACCTGCCGAGCATGGGGCTTGTCTTGACGTCGGCTCCTCCGCTATTTTGACTCTCTCCTCTTTTGCACGAAGTGGCTTAAAAGTGCATCCTGCACGCCACAGCTCATTAACTCAGAGGTGTCATGAGGGGAGGACTTGTGTGTTTGTGTGTGTGTGTGTTGCCTGTGAGTTGCCTAAAAGCTAAAAACAGCGTCACTTCTCTCAGGAGCTCTTGAGTGAGGGCGGCCCCCCCGAGTTAAAACAGATGGCATCAAAATCACAGAGAGGATTTTATCCACCTCGTGCATCTTTCTTTGGTTTGTTGTGTACTTGCATAATGGCGGACGGGCTACATGTGAGTGGTTTTTAACGAGTACCAGCTGCACGGTTGTTACCAGACATAATCGTAATCCTACAGAGGTGTAGTAGACTTCCTGCCAATTTACTGGAGACCATTGTGAGGAATTAAGCATCGCATCCCTCACGACCGCAGATGGGGATGGAAGTCCGCGTTGCATTGCCGTTAGCGCGCAGGAGGCTAAATGAAGGAATTCCAGTCAAAGGAGCACATGAAAAATGGCCATAACGGCGATAATAAGACCATCTGCCGTGCAAGCTGACACTCCCGTTAACACAGCAGCCGGTGCAACGCTAACTCGCCGAGCCTGCTGGACACAAGGGGTCAGCCTGCTGAGATAGCCCGAAGCTAACGTGTCAATCCCCAATTCAAGGTTAGCTCCTCTTCAGGCCTCTCACCGGTCTCCAATGGTTTGGACCTTTATGGACTGAAGTATTCCACAATGCTACATGTTTCAAAGTCACAATTTCGAAGTCACTGTTTCGGAGATATATTCATTATCAAACTCTACTACAATCATACTTTCTAGGCTAACCCCAACCTATGAATATCTAATAAAATATTTTTGGAAAACCACACAGGTGTGGATAATTCACATCTTGCCACTGTGCAAGGACTTGGAAAGAATTAGTGGTCAATCAACCCAACCATCTGTAGCCTCTTTTATTCAGACTTTACGCACAATTGGCAAACCAAAGTCCTATTAGAAGAAAAGGACTTTATCAGTCCATGTCTTTAACACGGAATTTAGCTGGGCATCGCCTTTGTGACGCGGCAACTGTGAGCGCATCACAAAGGCGACGCGTCATCTTGCAACCACACAAGAGCATTCCAGAGCCAGTTGATGGTGTGACTGTCAAAATATTGTTGGACAGGAACAACTGTCTCTGACACTGTCACCGAAGCCAGGATATGCTGGGTTTCCTTTGTGCCCCCCCTAATTCGGTTTCACCATCTTTCACTCAGAATCGCACACAAGGCAAAGAGGTGGACAAGTCATAGCTTTAATAGGGAATAAACCCATCTCCCACTCACTAAAAACTCCCAAATTCAGGTAATTGTATGACATCAGCACCAGTGTCCGTATGATGGAAAAAGCATACCGGATTTTCCACACCAAAAGGCGCACTGGATTATGAGGCGCACCTTCAATGAATGGCTATTTTGTAATTTTTTTCATATATTTGACGCACCGGATTCTTCGACGCAATCTTCAAGGAAATGCCAACAGAACACTACACTACACTACACCCTGATTTATATAGCGACGATCAGATGCCAGGAAAACATATTTAATAAAGCAGCGACACAGTTCACTTAACCAACAGCAAGTTAGAACATTGACTAGTTATCGTTGAACTCGCTTGCCGCTGCTCTATTTCCGTGTTCAACTGCGAAACCGATCGCCTTAAATTTGAACTCTGCGTTGTACGCATATCTCTAGCAAGGAGCCATTTTGGGGTTGACATATTATCGTAATGACCATACACAAGGCGCATCGGATTATAAGGTGCGCTGTGATCTTTTAAGAAAATGGACGGCTTTTAGGTGCACCTTTGAGTGCGGAAAATACGGTAATATCGTGGCCATAACAGAACAGGGGAAGAAATTGCCTCAATCTTGGCCAAACCAATACTAGCACTCATCAGTGAATAAAACTGTTTGAAGCTGAGTCTTCCTGCATTTCTGAGCCCACTGAAATTATTTTTCCTTGTGAGGCTGGTTAGGAGTGGCCAAAATACAGATTTATGCATGACTGCAAGCCTTTGGGGGAATCCTGCCTAAAGGGATTCGTGAAACTCCAGAGACACCATCAGCTTCGAATAATGGCTTCCCGCCGAGTAGTGTCTCTTTCTTCTTTTCCTTAATATCTCTTCATCAAACTTTTTTTCCTGTTGGTGTCGAACACAAATTATTTAACGGAAGGACAATTTTCTTGGCACGGGCAGTGTTTTCATTCCTTTCGCAAAACATTGGACTATTTTGTGCAATTCATTAGCACAAAGTCATTCTCTTTCGCCATACTGCATGAAAGCTGTTACTTGCTTAATAATGTGAAACAACCTTGACATTTTCCTTTAACCCTTGTGGACCAAAACATCCCATAAGAGGACTGTTGACGTACTAACTAAAATGATGTCATGATCTATTAACATGTTGAAGGCGCTAACTTGTCCATATTGAATATTCCAAATTCAATGTTTTTGTTTTTTTACTTATGTGCAGATGATAGTTACTTATACCCATAGCACAATACTGCTTTTTATTGCTTTGATGTCCATAGAGGGCACCAACCTCAAGAAGTAAATAGAAACTATATATGTATGGATAGGTCTGACGCCACTGAACATTTTGAGTGGTCGCAAGAAAAAAAAGGATTTAGAAATGACTTCGATATTACACTTTAAAGCCACCATTCCATTATGGTGCCTTTGTCCGATGTGTCGTTAAAAAAAATCAACGCACAAGGGTTAATAATGCTAATATGGGAAATTCCATTCTGGGATGTTTATCAGTAATCAAAATAGGGGAAACAACACATGCGAAAAACAAACAAAAACAGGTAAAACTAAAACTCAAAACATTTATTATGTGACCTTCCAGCACATAACCAGTCAGAAATCGCATGGCTTTTTTAAAATTTTATTATTATTTTTTTTAATCTAGAGCAGGGGTGCCCAAACCTTTTGGACCGAAGAGCTACTTTTCGATCAACTAACCTCACGGGATCTACCCTTACCGGCCCGCGCACACACACACACACACACACACACACGCACACACGCCATGATGAGAAACAGCCAGAAACTGAGGCATGCGATGCACTTTTGCAGCCTGTTAACTATCGTAGCTCACACGTACTGTT
>CAAKHF010010655.1:23011-37527 GCA_901007745.1 Hippocampus kuda | reverse complement strand
GGGGGGGGGGGGGGGGGGGTGGATGTTGTGAGTAATGTAACAGTGGAGGTAATGTGTCAAAAGTCCAACTTGGAGAAGGAAGTTGGAGCATTGTAAGAGTGTGTGTGTGTGTGAGTGTGTGGGGGGGGGGGGGGGGTCAAGAGAATTTAGGATGGTCTTGTAAATGCAAAAAAAAAAATAAATAAATCTGACCTTGCTTTTTTCAAGCTCTGCCAACAGTCATTTGCTTTGCTTTGATTTTGCACCACCAACTGCCAAAATAAGATTTATAACATTGGTTTTGAATTATTTGTCAAATTTCAAACTCCATTATGTTTTCTGTCATGCCTTTGTATTACATTTCATAAATGTAATACAATTTCATAAAATCACTCATCAAATTTCTTTTTACACTAACATCAGCACACTCCACCTAAAAATGTTTTCATTAAGCTGTGTTCAATTTTGTACAAAATGATGTTTTGTTTTTTTTTTTGTGAGCAAACAGACAATGTTGTATGAGCTGAGACTGTTTTGTAGTGAACAATTGGACTTCCTTACGGACATTCTTGACGATTCCCCATTGCAAAATGCAGGATGAGAATGTGTAGGCCCTGTGTGACGCAAAGAGAGATGTTTTTTTTTTTGGGGGGGGGGGGTCGCAGACCTGATTTGAGGTCACCGGGTGTTGGAGGTCCCCAGGAAAAAAAAAAGTGACAGTCAGCATCCTGTGCGGACATCGCAGCAATCCATAGGGGGTTTCTGCACGGGAAGAGAAACAAGACATCAACATGAAGAAAAAAAATACCCAAATTGCAGCACACCAGCAAAATGTTTTTTTTTTTTTTTCACGATCACATCACGAGATGTCATAAAAAAAGACTGTTTCGTTTGTTGGGTCATAGCAGCTAAATTGAGTTGAACAAATCATGAATGACTTGAAGAAATTGTTTTGAAAATTACGATTTCATCAAAATTTCCATCAATACTATCTTGAGAAAGAAAGACAAATGTCACTTGTTTATTTTGAAACAACTACACAAATAAAACATTTTCACGCACCTGAAAGAAATATAGGTTGCCGGGAAAACGAGGAGGTCACAGCGTGAGGGGAAACTCGACGGGGGCGATGTGATGAAAGCGCCGTTCCTCAAATAAAGTTTCCAAAGCATTCCCTTGGTCGGCTTGTGACGCAGCCCGACACACGGGCCACAGCATTGTGTAATAAGATTGGGTGGGCCCCAGCCCGCCCCCCCCCCTCCAAAAAAAAATCACAGGAGTGTCAAACACAATCTAAGAGTGGAGCAAGCATGTTTGAAAAATAAAAACCTTTAAGTATGAGCCCTTGACAACTAGAGTGAGCCAAGTCCATTTTTGTCATGATTTTTTTCACGGTCTCGTACAATCGTGGTTACAATCTAAACAACCATCAGATTTGTCAATATTTCATGAAAGATGAACAATAGCATTTACTGTAGCGGTACTTAGACAGTGGTGTCTTGAGATATGAGTTTTTGGAGATGAAAGCCATTATTGCTCTGATTTGCTGCTTTGACATTTGGGCGCTGTATGGAAGTGGCCAACACATGGTTAACTTGCTTCCTAATAAGCACCAGTTTGGCACATAACGTGGCTTCAGTTTCTTTAACTCTATTTCTTTTTCAAGTTTACGGTCAGAGCGAGTATAACACAAAAAGAACCTGATTTGATGGACGTTTTTTTTTTTTTTAAACAACTCCGGAGTAGCTGCTAGCAAGATCTGAATGTAGCCTAGCTCTGAATGTAGCCTAGCTGTTCATGATGGAAGAGTGCCAAAACGAAATGTTACTGGGTAGATGTTCTTATTCGTTGATTTAATTTTGGGGGGAGGGGTGTGGCGTGCGCACCATCATTTCAAACATAAAAGAGGCAATCAACTTACCTGATGACCTGATGAGAACGGTCACGTGGGCGCCGGTGTTTGCAGCCGTCCATATGGCGCCGCCCAAACCTCAAACTTGAGCTTTCTATCCCTTGACATGAAGCAGCGAGCGTTCCAATTGCTTCTTTTTAACTTTTCTGAACAACCCGGAGTTTAGTCAGCGGCCAAGTAACTGGAATGGTCTCTTTTGCTCGAGCCTGCGTGGGTCTCCACATTAGCCTCTGTTGGCCATGGTACAAATGATTGAAATATCATTTTCAGTCTGGCCTTGTTTCTCTCCAGTCGGCCGTTGGCTAGCTTTGGTCACACATAAGTTCACAAGTACTAATATATACAATAATTACAGGCATAAAATGGGGCCAGAGAGGGATGATTTTCACAACAGGTAAACACTGGGAATATTTTTGTATCCTGTTCAATTGCTGCAATCCGACAAATGTACACCTTTCACACTTTGCTGACGCCATATCAATGACAGCTGTTAGGATGAAGAGGATGAACTTTGTGACACTTTTTTTGCACGCAGTACCCCAAAACTGACGAGGATGCACCAGTTTCCTACTTTTACAGGGCGGGCCGGTGGAAAAAGTAATTCATCATACAATTTATTCTGCCGTAATTCACTCATCACAAGTCGCTAGGATCTTATTTCCTGTAGCGGCTAAAGGAAAGATTTTGAAGCAACAACCAAAAAAAGAGCAGGAAAGGTAGTTGAGCGATCACAAGGGACAATTGTCGTTGTACATTTTTTTTGTTGAGTTGTAGGAAACAATGTTATTAAATATCACACAGCTGGGAAATGGAAAGCAATGTTCTGAATAGTGGCCTGCACTCTTCAATTAATGACTGCTTTCAAAAATGAATACATGTTTGAATTGAAGACATATTAGTGAGCTCGTGCATTTGACTACACTCCTGTCGTTATTGTACAAATTAAAACCAAGTTGCATAAAATGCTATACCTGAAAAAAACAAATGTACAGTCATCATTATTATTTGATTAAACGTACAGCACTTTGTTTCAGCAGTAAACTGTAGGAAAGTTTGTTACACCCCTCAAAAAAAAAAAATCTGTTTTGGGAGCCCCATGTCACTGTTTGCATATTTATTTCCACATTAAACACATGCCAACTCAGCGCTGACGTCAGCGACATCTCTCACACACACACACCTCTCGCCTGTAGCATGATAATGACATCACCTACATCATGTATGTATTTCCATTATACATATACATTACCCCCCCCCCGCCACGCACACTCATCATGGCCTCTATGGGGGGAAAATGAACAACATCTGGATGTGAACATGAGAACTACAATTGACCTATTGGGACCACTGAGGGGGTGACACCGTGAGCGTATGCTTGGAACGATCTTATTTCACCTTACTTGGCTTCGAAATGCAAACGCAAAGACACACACACACACACACACACATGCGCACGCACACACACGCACACACACACACACATGAGAAAATGACCATGAACTGAGCCTCGTTTTGGGGTAGAATTCAGACAGTTCATTAGGTACACATACACAAGCCAAAAGAAGAACCGAAAGTACTCTAACCTGTGCACGCACTGTACTGCAATCTTGCCACAGTTACCTTGAAAGAGTAACTTAGTTACTCGATGATGACACTTGAAAACTAACTGGCGATGTCACTGATGACTTCATTTTAAATGTAACTAACTTTGTGGGTCTTCACCTGCACTTGTTTGGCCATGATGCGGGGGAGACTTGTGAATTAGTCGGGAGACGCGGGTTCAGAAGATGGAGGATGTTCATGTTCTGATGGACACGCATGACCAGGGACCTGTTCGTTGTTATTGTTAGCGCTCACTCCCATCGTCCAAGAGTCCTGGTCGAATTCCGGAAGGTGGTGGACGACAACGGCGGAAGAGGCGGGAGAAACTTGATTTTGCTCAGCAGCAGGATGCTGACAGCGAGGCGCCCCGTTGGTGATTGACGACTGCCACTTGTTGGAGCACAGCACGGCCGGGACGCTGCAAGGACATTGGAAAGTTAAAATGTTGATCGTGTGTTTATTCCCAATTATTTATGTTGAAGCATGAATGTAGAAATGAATAATAAATCTGTTGGACTAATGTGAATCAAGCTTTTCTGAAAAAAAAAAAAAAATTAAAAAAGTACATTTCTTTGTGAATCCGAGGTGACAGGAACATTAAGGTAAAAAAAAGTGAGTTGGGAAAAACGGAAGTTAAATGAATGAATTAAATTGCTAAAAATATTTGTTTATAGGACTTACATTTTTAAAATAACATGTAAAAACAAAAAATAAAGTAAAATGTAATACCTATTTTTAACAATGAATAGAAAAAAAAGGCAAAAATGTATGCTTTACTGTTATGACCATATACAAACATTTATTTTTCAACAATACATTGCAAAAATGTAAAAAAAAGAAAATCATTTTAAAATATGGCATTAAATGCAAAACAAATGATCGCTTAGAAATAAAGTGATACTAAAATACTTCAGTTATTTCTACTGTATATTTACAAAATAATCACAAAAACATTCATTTAAACAAAATGTCATTCAAACAATGTAAAATTCAAAATAAAAAAAAATCCATGAGAATTTGAAAATAAAAGGTGACAATACACTGAAAAACTATGGTGATTTAAAAAAAAAATGTTTGCCCTATTTGGATCAGAAAGAGGTATGTATGACTTTTCCAACCTGGCCAGCTGTTTGTGGAGCTCTAGGGCGTGTTGTTTGCATTGGGCGTAGTAACACGTCTGCGCATCCACAAAGTCACTCAGCCTCTGCATGTGGTTGTGCTGACAAAAAAAAACAACCCAAAAACAAAACACCACAACACAAACAACCCGCGCGTCACTAAAACACCGCAAAGTGTTGTCTCTGGGTAACACATATGTTGGGTGTTCCAAACACTCACGCAAGACAATCCGCTGTCCCGCTGCCTCGGAAAAATGACTTACAAAGCGGTTGCGCGTGCGTGTGTGTGTGTACGTACGTGGGTGTTGCTAATTTCTCCCAGAAGCTGTCGCGTGACTTCCGATTGCCGAAGGAACAAAGACTCGGAGATCCTCAGCTCCGTCTCGGCCTAAAAAAAAAAAACAACAACAACGGTAAATGACAACCGCATCCGGAGAGGATTTGTCACTTTTTCCACATTTTGTTGAGGTTGACAGCCTTATTCCGAAATGGAAATCATTTGTTTTCTGTACTCAAAATTCCAAACACGACACCCCATAACGTCAACATGAAGGGATCTCTAGGGCCTCTAGGGTGGAAATTTTTTTCAAGTCGATTTGAATAAAATTACAATAACTGATTATCTGGCTGATTAATAAAAAATATATACATATACTGTAGATATATATATATAATGAACAAAAGAACATTTTTGGTTCCTTTACACTTAAAACAGTAAAGATAAGATTTACGGGCAGAACAATTAACTATTTTATAAATCCTCTGTCCTGTTTACCTTACAATAGAGAGGAAAATAGATGCAAATTTCAATTTATGGGCAATTTTTCTTTTTTTTTTTGGAGCAGCTCACAATCAATTGGGCGGGCGGTCGAATTTATAGTGTTTGAAGCTTTTGAAAATGTAAAAAATGAAGTCCAAATCTTTGGTTTTAAGTATCTGCCAAGTCCTGATCCGATACTGTATCTCGGCAATGCATTCAGAAAAGGGAAAAAAAAAAGTGTGCGTCCGAATTTTATGAAACCAAGACAGACATTTATACACATCAATTCTTTTTTGAGTTCTAAATTGGATGATACGCTTATTGACCAACTCAAAACGTGTCTCAGTCCACCTCAGACTGTTTTTTTTTTTCATGTCAATTGACATGAAAAAAAAATCTGAGATGTCAATTGACATGAAAAAAACAACAACAAAAAAACAAGAAGAAATAAGAAAACTCAAGAGAAAACAAAACATGGCAACTTGAATCTCGTTGAGCATCTCTTGGAGGGATCTGCAAACGGTTTCGGCAGAGAGCTTCCCCATCCACCCTGAAAGTGACCACTGCGTGACAAGTGTGTGTGTCGATTCCACTCACTCACTTGCGAGATCTCCTGCGCCCACATCTGATGGACGAGAGAGGCTGAGCGTCAAGACGACTCGGCGACGCTGACACCTTTGTGCCGACTCACCTTCATCCAACGAACGCGCATGAATCGGAACATGTAGGACACGTGAGACGAGAAGTAGTCGTCCTCCACGGGGTTTGCGTCCAGGTTCTGAGGTCGTCAATCAGATGGCAACAATCAAGCAAACGCGTGGCGTGATGGCTTCAACCGTTCATAGTCCTTCTCACCCTGGACTCTTGTTCGGCCTCATGAGCGCGCCTCAGTCGGCTCTTGGCAACGTCCAAGTCCAGACGCTTGCTCAGCAACATCCTGCGCTCCTCCTGAACACGAGTTTTGAACCGAATGAATAAGGTGTTTCTTCATCGTGATTTCAAAAATCAATCCCAAAATAGAATTATTTTCCCCCAGAATCGCACAAACGATCTACTCGGGCCAGCCGTCATTAATGTTACACCCGTTCGATATTTATTGGGTGGAATTTGAGCATTTTGGCTCGCTTCAGATGGAAAGGTGTTGAGTGTTTGTATAATGTGTCTCACGGCTCATTCACCGCCATAAAAATTAAAGTCAGAAACATTTGAACGTTTTCTTCTAACTCCTCATTTTTCTTCTTTGTATTGTCCATCAATCCGGATGTCCTTTGCTGCCCCTCACAGGTCAGTCTCGGTACTGTGACAGATGCGATTTAAAGAAACTGCGTTGATTTTTTTGTTTTCTCCCCTTTGTAATGTGTGGGATGGCTCTCATTGTAAATATGAGTTCAACACGTATATGCTTTACATAAATCCAAAGGTTGTCCCCCGAGGATGTGGTACCTGCATGATTTTGTATTCACACACGCCGAAGCGTCGCAGAGGGCTGAGAAAATGGATGGTGGCGCTCTGGGCAAACTTCCTCTGGGCCTCGCCGAGCTGCTTCTGAGCCTCGCCGCATCGCAGTAGCGACGTTCCTGAACACAAAAATTGAATCCGTCGCCGCCATGTTGATGACAACGTTCGTATTGACAATGCACTCACCGTAAGGGCTGCTGGTTCCCATCTCCAGCCCGGCCTGAATCATCTGGTCACCCAGGAGCTCTTGAGCGCGAGGTCGAGATGGGGCGGGCCAGTCCAGATGCTCGTACAGTCTCTCCTCCAGTCGCGCCGCTGCTCGGTCGAAATAAAAAGCTCGTTAGTGGAGGAAATTGGTTACAGAGAGTCAGACGAGGGTTGAACAATTGAATTAATTCACATCAACATCGCAAGGTAGTTGAACGGAATTGTCAAATCACAAAGAAAAAAAATTGGGGAAAAAACCCCTGCTTCAATTCAGTCAGTCGGTAAGCTTTATTTTGTATTTCTATGTATGTTTCATATATTTATTTATATAGTGTCCAGATAAGGTCAGTGCATTCCACGTTTCATATCTTTTTTTTTAAGGAAGATGAAAAGTTGTGAAGTGATGAAGGCACAGATGTGTTTGGATGATTATTGGCCCAAAATATGCTTCCAACCGGCAAATCTGCTGTCGACTGAAAGTGACGTTTGATAAAATGGCTCGTCAACTTCAAATATCTTACAAGTCACCATTGTATCACTGACCTGTGCTGGGCTGCAACACGGCCTCTGTCTGTGAGACGATGAGGTCCGTCCATGTCTTGGTGGCATCCACCCGGATCAGGAGCTCCTCCAGGTCGGGATCTAAGTCGGTCTTGTCGGCCTGGCCAAGACTCTCCCCCGTGTACTGAAAAGTACACTGGTCAGGTCAAATTTGATCCTTTTTGATAGCAATAAAACATATCATAAATGTTGTTTCAACTTGGAATTTTGTGACTTTAACTAAAGTGACTAACAGTCCACAAAAAGTCGAATATTTTAAAAGGTCGTTGTTTTGTAGAAGACCTACACACATTTAATCTTTGTAATGTTCTGTTAAATTATCGAGAAAAAAAAAACACAGGCCTGATGGTGGGACTCCCCGAAAGTTTAAATGGGGTAAGCATGTACGTGTTTTGGTCGAACAGCACCATTAGTTAGCACCATTTTCAGGTTTTTCTTTTTTTATGTAATTATTCATTTTGATTATATTTACCTGGACCGCACGGTTGATGAACTGGCTGGCGTCCACGGCCAACCGCGTCAAATCCATGACGTCGTCAAGGTCGAGGAGGGGAGCGCGGTACCCGATGTTTCGAACGGAGACGAACCGTCCTCCGTCCCCGCGAACCGAGCTAGGTGAGCGACCGCCAGCCAACCGCTGACCCCTCCATTTTCCTTGGGTCAAGATTACATTAGCTAGTGACCATATGACAGATGACTTTGCTGTGTTGTTTTTGTCCTTTTAGCCATCGGTTTCGCTCAATCCCTTAGGTTGAGTCGTTACAGAAAGGGCTACAACTGAAAATTTTTACGAGCGAAAATGTTACATTTTTAAATCCGAAGCTTTTGACCTGCTTGATGGACGTTCCTGAGAGCTAAAAAGGTATGAAGTTTCAAATCTGTCCGTAGAGTTCCGGTATGGCCTGCCAAAGTAAAAGCACAAACGGAAGTTTGTGCTTTTCCATTTCCATTAATTTCCCAGTCCACTTAAAAAAAACAAAAAATGACAGCAAATAGATGTCACCTTACCCACCAGAAAGTAAAAGCGCAAACTAAAATGCTTGTATAGAAGCCCTTTGTATGGTTAAATCATACAAAAATAGAACTTTGATCTTGATTGTCTGATTACATTTGTCCAGCGTTGTTACAAAAAAAACCCACACTAGTAAAGGGGATTCCCTTTACAGCCTTGAGAAAAAAGAACCCTTCCATCATAAATGTCTGCATTATTACCGTGGCTTTATGTCAAAAACAGAGCTGCAGCAGGAGTCATGTGTTGACAAGAAGTAAAAATATGCCAATGAAAAACACTCCGTTTGAAAGCCATGACTGGGTCCAAAAATCTCACTGGCTTCAAATAAAAATGAAAACAAAAACAATTTCTGCCATCTGTGTAAAATACTCTTGCTTGATCTTGTAGTGGGATTAAAGAAAGCAGGTGAAAGGGTGACTCTTAAAAAGGGTTAAGGGATTAGACCAGCCTGGCTCGTGGGCCACATATGGGAGGTGCCGTTCTTTGTTGCGGCCTCTCTACCATTAATTACAATGTTTTCCTTTAAAATTGCGTATTTTGATCATTGATTTTGAAGCACTTTACATATGCAGTACATTTATTTGACTAACCTTCTCATTACATTAATTATAAATAAACTAACATGAGTGTGAATTATTACTGAATTAAAGTAGACAATTTTATTTGTTGCATTTAATGTATACATTTTTTTTCAGAAAAATGGTTCATCAAAAATTGTTTTATCTAAGTCATTTGTTGCACTAGTTTGTTTTTTTTTTTCCACTTCTGAAACTGGTAATTAAACGTGTTCGTTCATTTCTCATTCATTCATTCAATAATTGTATGAACAGAACAATGGTGCATGTGAATGAATTTAAAAAAATACACTTGATTAATCAATGTGGTTATGTAAATATAACATTAAAATGAGCCCACTTGCAGTTGTGCCGTGCACATCTGAACGGAACAAAAGATAATCATTTATTAACAAGAACATGTACATCAATGTCAGTTTCTAGACAACAGGAAGCCGCTAACTCGTGAACTGAGGTTTGTGAACGTGAACGCAAATCGAGTAGAAGTGCACTTTACAGGTAGGGCCCCCAGCCCACATACATCAGACAGAGCAGCTTGTCGTCTGTGGCCTCCTGAATCAGGTAGTGCACGTGGCCCTCAATGGACAGAGGCAGTCCCAGAACTTTATTGCGGCTCTTAATCACACCCTGGAGACGCTGCTCGATGTCGCACACGTGCGTTTTGGCCTGCAGGACCAAGGAGACCAGTGCAACGCCGTTAAAAGTAGGGCTCGACCAAGATAGATGTATTTTTTTCAAACCATTTTTTTAAGGCCAATGTAAATTGGTTGGGGCCAAGTTAGGAGTACATGGAAAGTTTTGGTGTTTTTTTTTTTGTTTTTTTTGGGGGGGGGTGGCACAGGGAATGTTTGAAAACCATTGTTTTTGTCCGAGGTTCTAATGTGTCAAGATAAAGAAGGAAAAACGAAAAAAAGGAAAGGTTTGGTCCGCACACCTTTTCGTTGAGGATCTCTCCAGTTTCGTTGGCCTGAATTTTGCAGAGTCCTTTGCCTTGTTTGCTCCACTCCACCAGGGGGTCATGAAGGAAGGTCTTTAGGACACTGGCAAGGAAAGAGAATTAAAAAATAAATACAATTTTAAAAGCCATTCATTTTTCATGGTTACCCTTGTAATGCATTCATAAGGATGGGAAATTATATTTTCGGTAAATAGTGCATACTGTATATGGACATAGAATAGCCTTTTGGAAAATTACTGCAACATCATTGTGGAAAATCTTTTTCCTCTTTGTGTCCTCCAGATGCGATGCTAATTTTTTTTTTTTGTTTATTTAGGGTGATTTGTTATCATTTAAAAATATTTTCAACTTGAAAAAAATTCTCCAACAGGGAAATATTTAATTTAACATTTGATTTAAATTTTTTGTTTTATATATATTTCCTCAATTTGACATACCTCATGAGTGACTCCCTCTGGTCCCTCATCAGCCTCAGTGTGACTTCGCAGGCCTGCCTGAAGAGACCCTCGATGCCCATGGGCCCCATGGCGTGCACCATGTTCTGGGTCAGACGGAATGGGACCACCTCGGGGACGTCAAACGTCTCCCCCTGGAAGGGAGAAAAATCGTGTGTCACCATCAAGGCAACGGTTTAGAATTTCGGCATTACGTTGGAACGAGGGGCCGACTAATCAATCAGCCTGCCAAGGTATTATGATGATGATTATTTGTTGTGAGGATAAAGCGGATCGGGGAATGGATGGATGGATGGCTGGATTGTCTTTCTTTTAAAAATAAAAACATTTTTTAAAAAAGTCTTTTTTGTTGAGGCTGGAATATATGAGTGTCATTTTAGTCAATTTCAATGGGGAAACCTGAGTGAAGTTCGACAAATGGAGTTCCAAGCTTGTTCCGTAGGTGTCATAAACAAGCGAACCTTATTAAAGAGGCAGTTGAAGTCCACGTGCACACACTCCCCCGTGAAGGAATCAAAGAGGATATTCTCGCCGTGGCGGTCCCCCAGGCCGAGGACGTAGCCCACCATGGACATGACGGCTGTGGAGCGGCAGTATACGGAGCGGCTGCTGTACCTGCAGATAGGAAAACAACAACAACAACAAAAAAAAACAGTAAATGTAGGTCTGGGCGATCCATCGATTTTACAAATTGGAATGTTTGTGTCATGATAGTTTTTTTAAATCGTTGGAAACTTTTGACCCGGGGTATGGGCTTTGAAAATGCAAATATTTGTCTCCAGGTTGCCTTCCCGCATCTGTACAACCCTTCATGAGCTGATATATGGATCAGGTGATTCATGCGGTTTCACTTGATGATTGCAAAAGTTATATTGAATTGAATTGAATACAACTTTATTGTCAAATGTGCTGTATGTGTAACATACATTGTGTATCTTCTGCCTCTCAAGTGACTTACCATGAGGATCAGGTCTTGACAAAGGGGACATTTCCCCAAGAGGATTTCACGTAAACTGTGAATGTTTTTTTTTTTTTTTTTTGGGGATTGATTCATCATAATATACTTGAGCGTTAGCGCCATACCACGACGTGGGGTCAGGGAAGGTGCGCAGGAACCACTCGTAGAAGACGGGGGGGTGTCGAGCACACAGCACATCCTTGTGCATGCGGAGCTTCTCTTCGAAGGGGGTGGTCTTGGGGAGGATCATCTTCTTCAAATCCTTGCCCGACAAGTAGACGCCTGAAACGGCCACGCCACGGCTCAGCGCTGGCGTCTGTGAAGCCGAGGCGGCGGCGTGACGTACCTCTCTCCTTGTACAGCCTGGTGAGGATGTGGCGGAGCCCCGACGTGTTGTTGACCCACTCGATGATGCCGCATTCCTCGTTCAGAGGGATGACGGCGTAGGTGCGGATGTGCAGCTCCCGACGCCGTGACTCGGCGTCTTTGCGCAAGCACTACGCGCACACACACGCAGACACACTGCCTCTTTCACATACATAATAAGATTTTTTTTTTTTTAAAGGCCTCCCCTCTGATAAGGTTTGCCTGGAGGTACAGCTCAGGTACTAAACACTAAAGACCTCTATCCTGATAAACAATTTAGCCCTAATAGACTCCTGGTGGTTTATAAACTTTATGGGAAAAAAAAACTACATGATAGCAACAATACTATTTCCACAAAAAAAAAATTTAAAAATGCCTCCCCCAATTAGTACCTCACCTATAATAAATTCCTGATCCTCTCTAAAGTTGAGCAAATAAACAACCCTGGCTGCTATATGAGGAAGAAAAAAAAAACAGTGAAACATATTTAATTCATTATAAAAGTGGATTTGTCTGAAAAAAAAAAAGTCCTCTCCTCAATAAACTCCTTTCTCTTCCTAAGAGACACCCGGTGCTCTGTGGAATTAAGTGAATTAACGCCTTGTGGACACTAAATGAGGAAGAACAATAATATTTCAAATTGTTTGAAAATGCACTTATTAAAAAAAAAGGCCTCCCCCCTATTAACGCCATACCCCTAATAGATGCCTGGCACTGTAGCTAAAGTTATATGCCAGAGGAAAAAACTGAATATAATATCTGGTATTAAACTGCGCTTGCCGCAATAAGAGGAAATGCATTTTTCTAAAGGGAGCGGTGCGTATGGGGGGGGGGGACCTTGTTAATGAGACAGTTGAACTCCATCAGCCTGCAGTCCTTCCTCAGGTCGTCTTTGGGCTTGCACATCATGGTGTAGCTGCGCCCGTCCGAGCCCTTCAGGCTGATCTTCTTGGGCTTCTGCAAGGAGGGCAAGATCTCCACCTGGGAAAACACGCGCCGGTCACAAAACAGCCTTCTCATTTAAAAACACTACAGACGATTTGAATTATTGCTCGGTAGTTTTGAGCAAGTTCGAAGTTGTGTTGTTCAGCAATTTATGAAAATAGAAGTAGAATTTTTTTTTGAATGTATGCTGATTTTTTTTTTTTCCCCCCCAGGCATGTTTTTGTACGCCTTACGTGGTCTTCAAAGTGGTCCAGGTAGACCCAATGTCCCGGGAAGGCGTCGTGGGTGGTGTTGGCCCCGCCGGTGTAGGGAAGCGTGGGGATGAGCACAGACTGCAGCGGGATGAGGATCTGGCTGAAGGTGGGCTCCTCCACCAAACGCTTCAGATGCTTGAAGTGGACACTCATGCTCAGTTTACCGGTGTCGTTGTTCACCTTGGAGAAAACAAATCAAGCAAAAAGTCAACGGACAGGACACTTTTTTTTTCTGTAGAGTTTGCTATCTTTAGTCAAGCTACCACTGCAATTTCCTGTGAAAATGACGACTCACCAGCTTGTTGCAAAGCTCCACCAGCTTGTCGGTGAGCCTGTTGGCGTCGCTGACAAACTTGTCCAGAGACTGCTTGAGGCTGATGGCTTTCTTCAGGATCTGATTGCAGCGGTTCATGCGGGTGGGGTAGGACGACTGAGGGACACGGGGCGAGAACATCGTCATCCTTGTCAGCGTGTAGTAAAGTACAGTGGTACCTCGACTTACGAAATTAATGTACTCTGGAAGAAATTTCTGAGCAAGAAAATTTTGTAAGTCGAGACGCGTTTTCCATGTAAATGCCCTAATCCGTTCCAAGCGCCCCCAAAATTTATACATAAATGTTTTCTGAAGCATAAAAATGCATCGAAATATGTAGCAAATACATTTTACCATTAGATTATTGCACAATAAATAAGAGTTGTGCATCATGTAAAAAACAAAAAGACTAAAAACTATGGTCATTTAACTTTTAACTGCGTCCTCACCGTTTTTTGCTATCTGTAGTTCACATTCTCTCTCAGAAGTGGGTTTTGCCTGGCGTTTTTCCAGCAAAAAAAGTGCGCCTACCTTGGACACGGCCGTCATGAGCCACATGGCCTGCTGCGGATACGCCAGGAAGACTTTGGCCACGATGGTCATGAGGACGGCGAAGACGTCGTCGTTGGAGTGGCACACGCGGGAGATGAGCTGCGAGAAGGCGGTGAGAAACTGGTAGGGAGCCAGGTTGGCGCAATGCTCGCCCATCATCGCATTGATCTTGGACAGCTCCTGGCGCATCTGCCTGTCGGCCCGACCAGCTAAAGAAGAAGATAGCTTTGATTACTGGGAAAATATGGGAAAGCACTTGGGCTGGATAATTTTTTTCTCACAGAAATCTGATTTCAAATTATTTTCATTCCGGCTTTGCTTGGAGGAAAACAGCTTGGACGCACATACCTCGGGTCAAAAGTTTCCAACGTGCATAAATGTGGTCTGTTAGCAAGAATTCAATGCAAGCAGCTTTATTTATTTATTTATTTATTTTTAATGGCACAAGAGTGGTCGGAAGAGTGCTGAAGTTGGCAACACCTGAATGTGCTTTTTGAAAATTGTCTTTTGGCAAATGAAGTGCTAAAAATG
>CAAKHF010010655.1:0-22991 GCA_901007745.1 Hippocampus kuda | reverse complement strand
AATTATTTTCATTCCGGCTTTGCTTGGAGGAAAACAGCTTGGACGCACATACCTCGGGTCAAAAGTTTCCAACGTGCATAAATGTGGTCTGTTAGCAAGAATTCAATGCAAGCAGCTTTATTTGTTTATTTATTTATTTATTTATTTATTTATTTATTTATTTATTTATTTTTAATGGCACAAGAGTGGTCGGAAGAGTGCTGAAGTTGGCAACACCTGAATGTGCTTTTTGAAAATTGTCTTTTGGCAAATGAAGTGCTAAAAATGGATTCATCGCCGAGCCCTACCGTAAATTTTACAAAACAGCACACACATGTATCATGACACTATTGGCCACGCACCTTTCTCACATTCACACACTTTGGCTCCAAAATCCAGCCAGAGGGAGAGCATGCGGGGCATAGCTTGGTAGATGTACTGGTTTCCAAACTGCAGCGCTCTGGACGGAAACAAACAAGATGCCCGCCAAGGATTAAATAATGTCACACATGGACGATGGCAAAACCTTTAACAGAAGATTTGTACTCTCTTTATTAAACACCAGAGCAGCACACGTTATTCAGCCGGTGGCTTATAATACAGACATCTGAGCACATACTGTACAAATATATATTTTTTTCTCCAAAATTCAAATTTGCGAAATTTGGTGAAAACTTGGCTTGGTGCGTCTAACTTATGAGATATTTTTTTATTTATGCATTCCAGGGACTTTTAGTAAATGTTTTAAATTTTGATTAATTGTAGGAATGTGGAAAAAAAGAAATCAGGCTTTTTTTTTTTTAAACGATTTCTAAACTAACAAATATGTGCCGATTAAATCCACCAGCCAATTCATTGGTCAGCCCCTACTTTCAATGACAATTTTTAGAGACGCGTGATAACTATAAGACAGATAACTATCGGACTGATATTGGGGGAAAACAGAAAATACATCCAATTCATCGGTTTGATATCAACAAAACTAGACGGATAAAAAAATGCTTCAAATCCTCCAACATTGGTCTGGTTACTGTCATGTGCTGACACACTTCATGATCCAAGCCTCTGCTGCATGATGTCGCTCATAAAAAAGTTGCCATTATCATTGTTGGCTTTTTCTTTTCTTCATAACTAAAACTGTCGTGAATTGTTATGTTTGAAGAGCCAAAGCTGTTATTGTGATTTCAGCTGTAGAGTGGTTAAACAAGTCCTCGTGTAATTCAGCGACCTCAGTTTAGTTTTCTGTCGGTCTTACTTTCCGAAATAGGTGACAATGTATCTGATGAGGTTCCCTTGCTTCTCCATCTTGTTGTCGGTCACCATGGGCATGACTTTGTCATAGTACTTGGCCAGGTAGAAGTTGCCGTCCTCCCACTCAGGCAGAAGGTTGGTCACATCCTTCGCAAAAAGAAAAAAAACAAATCAACAAAAAGCAACGCTAAAGATGGGCGGACTCTTGCGTAAATGACAACCTTGTACGTCTTCATGACGGCGTTGGACTCAAAGTTGGCCGTCTCCTCCATGAAGCGGCCCACCAGCAGCATGGCTCGGCCTTTGGTCTGCAGGTCGTGAGGGTCTGACGGGGGCTCCTCTTTAGGGAAGCACTGGGCCACGCCCTTCTGCAGGACGATCAGCGCCTGGTGGACGTCGCCCTGACCGCCCAGCGAAAATATGAGCCAAAAAAAAAAAAAAAGTGAACCGCCGCGCTTACGTGGCGGCCATGTTGGCAGGGGCGACTTTCCCACCAAAGGCAATGCACGGACATTGAAATGAACTCATAACCTGCTCATTTCTCAACTGGTTTTCAGGAGGTTTACTTTTTTTGTCAACGCCAACGCGTGTGCTATCAACATGTATAATTTCAAAAAAAGCCCCCTCAAATTTTTGTACCTTCCAAAAGTTTCACTTGTGGTGATTACACATGCTAGTACGCAACCTTACAGAGCTCAATGTACCGGCATTCTTAGCTTTTTGTTTTTTTCTGCCATCCATACACATGAAATTTGCTGACAACTTAGACCGTTCAAGCTTCGCGTCGCTCAAGGCACGCAGCTCAAAAGGGACGTGTGATATCTACCTGTCCATATCTGTGGTGGTGATGTAATGAGTAATCAATCGCGGTATGTTCCGATTAGTGTAGCAGATTGGTTAAAATATCATGAAAAGCTGAGATCCTTCTCTTTTTGATGATACTAAAAGCTCATTTCTGAATTGTGGGTCACTGTGACTTATTTTGGTAACATCCCACCTTGGACCAAAGCCACTTGGCCTTCTCGGTGAGCAGCTCGGCCAGGTGCGTGTTCTCTGCGTTCAGGAGCGCGTTGAAGGCGGTCTGGTGATGTCCGGCCTTCCTGGCCACCCGGGCGCTCTGGAGCCAGCACTCGCCAACCAGCTTCTGACTTGAAGGCCTGGAAAAGTTGAAGACCGTAAACATGATAGATTGCACATGTTGTGCATTTCTAACACAGGAAGTAGGATTTTTTTTGTTTTTGGGGGGGGGGGTGTCCATTCATGTGTGTGTGGACCATTGGAACCAGGTTTAAATTTGGTTCTGTGAGAAAGGATGATGTCAAATTGACTTTGGGTCAAGTTTGGCAGACTTAGCAGAACAAATAAGACATGGCGTAATTGGGCGAGGCGTTCATTTATCAGGACACGGCATCTAAAGAGTCGTTCATTTAGTTTGTGCGTGGTTACTTTGACTGCAGGCTCAGCAGGGCGCGGCGGAGGGCCAGGATGGGCTCTTTGGCCCGAAATGATTTCTGGGTCATCTCCAGCCGATCCGACCAATGGGAGGGGAGCTGTCGGAGGCCGGGGGACGAGCCTCCCTCCTGCCTCTGAAGCTCGGTGAACGTGTGCTCCAACTCGCTCAGCATGTGGAGCCTGACACCACAGAAAGGAGAGGAAAATATTGTTCCATTTCAAACACACGATGCAAATATACAAAATGCCATCGTGACAACATCAACAAATTGGACAAAGTGAATGTAGTGTTTTTCAGATACACTCGTGTGTGTGTGTGATTTCTTACTTTTAAAAATTTGTTTGAATAACTTTACAATCATTAAAGAAAAAACTTTTTTCCCCCCCACGTTGTCACGGTGGGTACTGTCAAATGAGGAAAAAAACTTATTCCAATTTGGAATTAGGCTGTCAAATAAACAATGCGGGAAAAGTGAAGCATTGTCAAAGGACCAAAACGAGGCCAACGGACCTGACGATGTACTCGTATCCTCTCTGGTAAGAGCCGCACTCGTAGCTGGCGGCCGACAACGGGACCACCTGCTCATTCCGGACCAGCTTCAGCTTCTCAGAGAAGGCGGCGCCATCTTGTTTCTTAGCTGCCAGTAGCAGCTGACCCAGTCGTACTCCCCACGTGCTGGAATGGAGATCTGAAGGCACATTTGGTAGCGCGATTCATTTTCTTTTCTGGGCTAAGGAAGAAGGTGGCTAATGAGTAAAGTCATGAACAACAATTTATTTCATTACCCGAACTCAAATAGTCCTCCAGCAGGTCCCATTTGCCCAGCTTCCAGGCAGCCTCCACTCTGTAGGCGTTGAGCTCCGAGGTCCACTGCTGCCTAAACGCCGTAAACAGACGCAGCGGTGCTCAGCTTCTGGCTAGCAAGACGTCATGGCGAACGACATACTTTTTGGCAGTATGTCAAAGTCGTTCGAGTAGCGAGGTGAATATCAGTACTGAACTAACGTGGTCCCTTCCAGAATAAATGTATACCATAAAAACCTTTTTTCATCACCGGATGTCGCATTCTCTACCAAGGTCAAGTACGTACTTGTCGGCCAGGACTCCGTTCACTTGCGTGATGACTGTGGACAGCTGGCCCAGGCCCAACCGAGACCTCATGACGCCGTGATAGTGGCCGATCTAGAACGGCGGCACACAGAGAAGAACAAACTGGAGAGCGCAATTGCTGTGGGAACTGCGTGTGACCGTTGAAGAGCCGACACTGAACCTGAATTCCAGGATATGGGGGAGCGCTTGGGTACCTGGTCGGACTGGAGCTGTATGGCGTGATCGTAGCACGCGGTGGCATCCTGCAGCAGGCCGATGCTCTCGTGCTCCAGGATCTGTTCGCGGAGCGACGGCTCCTCCTGCCTCAGGGCGTCCACCCCCTTCAAGCCGTCGGGCTCGTGCATGGCGGCGTACAATGTCTGCGGCGAGAAAGTAGACCACTCGTTCAGCTAAAATGCGTCAACTCGCTTTCATCGCTGGCCAGAAACCCGATGCGAGCCTTCATTTGGCTGATACTTGCGAGTGCTTAATACGGTACCAGATTTAAAGTTGGTGTTTCTGATGGTGTTTGGAGGGTTAGGTTGCTTTTTTCAGGGCTGGGGGCCAGGTGATACTTGATTTTGACTTCAAAATGGCGCCGCGAGAGTGGCTGCCTTTCCAGCAGCTCCTATATTTTGTTGTTCTACTTCTTCCTTTCATAACTTTGCTGCTTTCTCCAATGCGAGACTAATAAAGGTTTGCTGATCTTATCTTGTCTTATGTCAAACCACTGCTTTTAATTTCCGGCGGTGGTCTCACCTGCAGGAAGGTGAGGTGGTCCTTGATGTCCTCATTGCCTTCCAGCATGTAGGCTTCAAAGTGCATGAGGGCGCGCGTGTAGGCCTTGGAGCGCAGCGCCGCCTTGGCCATCACATCCTGCGGGATGTCCTTGAGGAAGGCCGCCACGCACTTGTACTTGCCACTCTCTGCTGTGATTGTTCGAGGCAGCAGTTTATGTGAGATGGTTAATATTCTGTCTTTTGTTTTTAATGTCGCAAAATGTGTTTTGCGTGTTTTTAAGGTATGAGCTCGCCAAGGGTGGTTAACATCAACAGATTTTCATGCAAAACGGCAACTCTGGCATTTGTTTGATTTATTGCACTCGTATGAAAAATGGCACACATGAAGCAGAAGCTGAGATTCCCCACTTATAATCGCACGCTGATTGTTCCCTTTGATATCGCAACCTACCGTTGTCACTGGGCTCGACGTGACTGATGTGGCGACTCCACTGGGTGAGGTGAGACAGCATGCTGAACACCGTCTGAGTGCTGAGTTGCCAGCGGCTGGACGCCGTCTCCTGGACACGCTCCTCGCTCTCCGTCAGCACGGCCAGCATCTCCTGTGTCACCTGGAGCGAAAGACGCATAGAGTGGTGACTTGAACACGAGGTCAAAAAGGTTTTTTGGGGTCACAATTCAATCCAGCGGGTCATTATGATGCTCCTCCTGGTAATGCGCACCTTGGCCACCTGGTGGCAGTATAACGCACACATGGCTAACTTTTCTGTATTCATTCAGATTACTTTTTTTTTTTTTTTTAAATCAGCGATGGAACACTCACCTCCTCTCGTTCGGCCGGCGTGCAGCCCAGCAGCGTGTAGAGCAGCACATGAGGCAGCAGGTAGATGGTCACCTTGTAGTCGTAGTTGATGATGAAACTGCAGCAGGTGAACACCCGGCTGGCCAAATTGTGTCGTACCTGACGCCCCGCCGGCCAAGAAAAGCAGTTCATTATTTCATCATTGTAAAATCTGGAGATTTTAGTATTCAGTGACTTTTTAAAAAATGTATTTCTCACATTGTTATATTACATCAGCTCACTACATCATGTAGTTTAATCATCATTTACTTGAATACGGCTTTTATTATTATTTTTTTATTATTACCAGTCCGAACAAGAGGTCTCACTTTGCTGATGAGGTAGGCGGCCCACGTGGCGGCCCAGTCGGAGAACTTGCCGCCCCGGTTGCTGAGGTAGACGGGCTTCTTCAGGTTGGACCAGGCAGCCTTCTTCTGGCTGCTCTTGTACCTGCGACGTGGACGCACACCCGAGATGAGAAAGAAGGAGTTTTTCCATCGTACCACCATTGTACTTTTTGTTCGCCCAGTCGTGTTCTTCAAACAAATAGTTTCTGTTATCATAATAGTACATGATCCAATTTGTCATCGTGCGGCTCAGTTGCATGTGTGACCTCCTCGTACATACTGTGTATGTGCTACCATGGAAATATTTACTGATAGACTAAGGCGCCTTGCGTACAAATTTGGGTTGCGGTGTCTGAGGATGCCCCCTGCCTTCCAGTACCTGCTGTTGAGGTGAGGCTCCAGTATTTCTTTGACGTGCTCTGGGAATCTCCTCCACAGTCGGCGGCCCGGTGAATCCAGGCGACCCTCGCGGCACTCGAAGATGGCCAGCAGCTCCTACGGAAACGGACTCATGGGAATTCAGTTAAAATGACAGATCACACACATTAACACAAATGCTGGCTTAGCACACACATTCCAACATTTTTGTTACATTTAGAGTTAGTTTTAGTTTTATAAAGGTATGATGGCCTGGGTGTACCTGGATGGCGTACGCAGCAGAGTCCTGCGCTCGGACATTGTCGGCATAAGCCAGGAAAGCTCGGGTGAGTTCGGTCAGCAGTTCGTAAGCAAAATTGGGGTCGGCCACGCCACCCTGATTGAAACACAAAAGCAACATTAAAATGCGAAGTGGAAATGAAATGAACCAGTTTTGTTAATTTATTGAATGGAGCCAACTCGCCAAAATAATCAACAAGTACAAGCCCCTCAAATCCAAATGACCAACTTCCTGTGTGCAATTTCAGGCATGCATGCATCCTTTTCGGTGCATATTGTCACGATAGGCATGTCTACCCAAATTCATGTCTACCGGGGGAAACTGGTGTCAAAGGCTGTCTGAATTTTTTTTTTTTTTTCGAGACATACCACAAATGTGTTGCGGTCACCGTGGATGTGCGACGGCGACAGGTCCAGGCGACCCGGGTCCACAGCGCCCAGCTCACCGAGACACTCGCCACAGAGGAGTCGGGCTTCAGGAGACGAGTCCTGGCAGCCCTTGAGCAGCACCGACACCAGGCTGGAGATGACCGGTTCCACAGACTCACTGGCGCACACTTGCCTCGACAGCCACTCCTGCGGTCGCCCCAAACCCCAAAATTTTGGCATCATCAAAAAGAGGATCAACTCAGCTTGACAATATGTCAACAACTGGTGTCTTTGCACTCACCTGGTTGCTGTGCATCATGTCTCTGAGGCTGGTCAGCGCATGGATGCGGACGTCGACATTCTCGTGCTGAACGGCTCTCATGGAAAGTTGTAGTGCAGACGCCAGGTCACTGTTGCTTGCTGTCAACTAAGAAAATGAACAAATATACAGTACGCTGTGAATATGCTTGGCTCTGCTGGTATACAGTTGCAAGAAAATGTATGTGAAGCCTTTGGACAGTCCTGGGTTGATATATAAATACATTTGCATTAATATCTTTTACAACTGTTTGTTTTGATTTTTCTATGTTTAAGCGCGGTGTTAATGTTTAAACTATCCTGAAGGTTTCAGTAGTTTAGAATATTATTATTAAATACCCTTTTTAGGAATAAAATCTCTTTCTTCAGGTCATTCCAAAGTAGAATATTTGTATATATTCGTGAATATTTTTAGAATTGAGTATCCTATCGATTTTATGAGTAAACATATAACAATTGATTTTGCATTATTTTGTCCACTCGAGGTCACTATCCTCATGTTCCACTGTAGTATCTGCGACTTTAGTGGAAGTGTGCATCACTTTTAAAGGTTGGACCTGGCCTGGTGAGTGATATGGGGGTCATCAAATAAGAGTGTAGAATTGGCTTGCTGCTAACTGGCTAACTCGTTAGCCTGTGTGCGTTTCGAGCTACGAGCTGGGGTGCAATCTTCATGTAATTCACAACTGTATTATTGTACGTGTTGAGGGACCAAAATAAGAAGCAATGAAGATACGAAACTAGAAGCTGCCAAGTATTGGAATCGTATTTGTGTTGTATGATCCCGACTAGCACCGTCAAATGTAGTTTTGACCTTTTTGTAGTTCTGCAGCACAGTGTGAATGTCTTTGAGCTCAGGATGGTCCGGCAGGAAGTAAATCTCATGGAGGTAGTCGTTGACCTCTTCCCTGTGCGAGACACAGCATTGAATAACACTTGTTGATATTGTACATGTGAATTCATGGTACCGAATGGCTAACCTGTTGTCCAGTATGAGGAAGCGGATGATGGCGGCGGTCTCTTTGGGCTGCAGGGGGATGAGAGGCAGGAGCGCCACAATCACGTGGCTCAGCAGCGGGCCAAGATGTGCCGTCTCCACGCTTCTCACGAAACACTCCCACGTTCTGTCGGCAAAGGCCAAAAGCATTCAAAACACAGTCATGCCATTTTACCAAATGAAGAGAGAATGTAGCACAGTTAAGTGGCTATTTAGCTAGAAATACAAATTGTGAGTAAGATCGGGTACTGACTGGCAGCAGAGCAGAGGAAAGTCTTCTCGATAGCGGAGGCCGGTGCGCAGGGTGGTCATCATCTTCACCCGCACCGAGCTGATGTGTTTGGAACCCATCAGTCGCATCAGCGCCATCACGCTGGTCAGCGCCTCAAACACAGGAAACACACCCTTACTCTAAATGCCTCAATTGAAAATGGAACGACACAGTGGGAGCTTCAAGTGTGACATCTCAAGAGTTCAAACTGTCATATTTGCAATTTTGGGCAATGATTTTTTTTTCTCCTGATATTAATCCATTTTCCTTCCAGTATTTTTCGATACTTCTTTTTCAATATTTAGCTCACCAGTTTCTTCCTGTCCTTCTCTCCCGCTCGAGAGCTGAGAAACTGCATGTTAAAGAAAGCAAGAATTCCCAGTAGCTTCGGCTGCAGGTAGTCCACCTGCATGGAAAGAATAACAGATGTGATACAATAATAAAAGCTTTTTTTTTTTTTTACATCAAAAAAAAAAAAAAAAATCACATTCTGGTACCATTTGCTCCGAGGTGGTGATGTTGCGGGGACCCTGGTAGGGGTCGTCGTTGGACGCGAAGGAAGCCAGGATGGCCAGGCCGTTGAAGACCTGCTGATAGTGCTCACCCAAGCGCAGCAGCAGCTCGTTGTGAAGGCCTTGGAAGTCTTGGCGCAGAAGTGAGCCCAGTTCGATCTCGGTCTCGCTCTGCACAATATGGTCACAGGGACAAATCAAATGCAATACAATGAAAACAGCAGGGGCCCCAAAACTGACCTCTGCGGAACACCATATGACATTTTTTCCCCCTCATATTTTATTTCTTTCGTTGATTTTGTTTGCTCTTTATATTTTCCTCCTCGTATATCTGTATATTTTCCCAATATAAGCTTTCCAATGTATATTATTTGTTCAGATTTTTTGTTCCATTTTATTTTTCTTTTCTAACATTTTATTTTTTCAACATTTGTGTATTTAAGGCTGTTAGTAAGATAATTTAGCAACATTTTTATTTTTCCGAATATTTTTAATATTGTTGGGTAATATTTGTACATTTTCCATTATTATTTCCTTTTCTCTGTTCATTATTTAATCACTTCTAATTCTTTAATTTTTTCTCAAGTGTTTTAGTAATGTTTACATTCTTGTGAAATATTTGTGCATTTTTATTTTTTGTAATGTTTCCCAATATAGTATTAATATTTAAGTATATTTCACCAATACCTTTGGGTTTTTTTTCCTGTGTATGTGTATATTCTGTCAAATATTTTTATCTCCCCATCTCTTTTGCATTTTGTCTAAGAATATTTTTTACTGTATTGTGTATTTCTTTTACTATGATATTCATCTTACTGTTGCTTACATCTGAGTATCGAGAAATAATCAAAGTGTGATTATATATGATTTTGTTATTTTATATTGTGAGCATTCGTGAGTTCAATTTAAAACTGACTAACTAGGATGGGATGGTGCGGTTCCCTACCTGGAGGTAGTGGAAGGACCTCTCCAGCTCCTCCTTCGTGCAGGAGCAGACCAGGTGGCTAAAGATATACTTGAAGTTATTGATCAGGATCTCCCGCCGGTTGGCGTTCAGCTCATTGGCCAGCGTGCGGATGAGGGCGGAACCAATGACGCTGGACTTGGCGGCCAAGTAGGGCAAGAGCACCTGCAGCGTCCGCTGAATACCCCAGCATATGAGTAACGCATTTCAGAATATTTCATATTGATCCACGTCTCATACAGCAACAAGTTCTTTTCCAGCAACGCTGAATATGTCAGCCTTTCAGATGCCACTTCTGCTCTGCAGGTGCTTCCCCCTGATGTTTACGCTCTATTTTCTTTTTTCTCTCATCCCCCCCCTCATCAAATATATCTAAAATATATAATTCCGCCAGAAGATGCCCTGTACTCCCTGCAGTTGATGCAATAAATACCCTCAGTGTCAATTGTGCCGACATCATGAGATCTGTAAAGCTGACGTTTATGCAGTTTTCTGACGGCGCGTGGCCTCCACATACGTACAGAAAGAAAGAGGTGGAGGTCTGGGAAGTTGAAGGCGTGTGCGATCTGAGCAAGGATGTCAAGCGCCAGCTCCCTCTGATGGGCAGAATCGTTGCCCTGTTGCGGCATGCTGCGCATGGCTGAAGAGTAACGCGAGTGCAGCGACTCCACCAGGAACTAAAACAAACAGATTTACGTACGTCCCGTGAATTGAAGCCACTCTCGTGGTGGATACACAGGACAAGGTACAAAAGGAAGGAGAAAGGGAAGGAACATAGGCAGAAAAGTGGGACGCGAGGTGGGAAACAAGGATGGTGTGAAAGAGAGTGATGAAATAAGGTGGAATGAATCAAGGAAGGAGGCAAGAAAGGAATTAAACTTATTTTGAAAACAAACCTTGACTTATGTTAACTAAAAGAAGAGTAAATTAGATAGGTATACACCCATCTACATTTCCCCTCGTTTCTGTCATCTCCTTTTGGGCCCACCTGTGCATGACCTTCCTCCGGTGCTTGCTTACCTGACAAATGGGGTTCTTGTGCTGATTGAAGAGTGTTTGCAACTCGATTCCTTTGGAGGCCGCCAGCGATCTGATCTGTGTGTAGGCGCCCACAGAGACGGGTGACGACTTGGACAGCAAACAGTGGAGCAGATGCAGCAGGGAGAAGGACACCAAGCTGCCCTGAGATGCTCTGGAACAGGGAGATCAGAAGGTAAATTGACAGAAACTCTAACAGACATCACCAGAGTTTGGGGGGGGCTTGTTCGGTTCAATGTTTTGATCAAAAACAAATTTCAAAGGTAGTGTCCAAAAGTTTTGAAGTCACCGGGGCCCCTTGAAGTGGCACTACTCCTCTGCCCCACCTCTAAAAAAGAATGGGCCATTTTATGTACGTAGATAGGCTAAATGCTCCTAAAATGACTATGAAGTAACACGCGGTGTGCCTCAAGGCTCAATTTTAGGTCCTTTAATTATTCCATTTATATGCTCCCTCTTGACGGTGGCATAAGGGAGGCATGGAGTGTTTCGATATGTTTAGTTTTTAAGTCTGCCACAAAACTTTTAAACTACGCAGACACGCTCCCATCAATACACTGACAGAGTTGGCGCAACCCCTCCGGGTCGTTTGTTTCCTTACCTGCCGATCTCTCCGGTGGTGAGGATGAGAGTGTGGCGCAAGTTGTCGTCATTGTTGGCTTTGGCGCTGTTGAAGGCCTCTTTGAGCGCAACAGTCAGCAGCTGGGAAAACAAACACACACACACACACACACACACACATGATGCACTTTAACAGACGAGACACATGGAGATGAACACGCACACAAAGAGACAACACCCACACACGGCCACAAACACACACACCAAACACGTCTGAAGCACTCACCTCACTCGCGGGGCTGTCGTCAAGGGAGGGGTCCATCAACAGGAAACGCACCGATTGGCTGAAACTCATTCTGACGCCCGGATCCGAATCCTTGAGAAGGCCGATAAGAGTGGACAGAAGCTCCTGGGAGTCGTCGCCGGCATCACTCAGACGGACATGTTGGCAGAGGTGAGGTAGCGCTTGTAGAAAACCTATGGTAGGGAAACAAACCCATTTAATGGGTTTGGAACAGTACACTCCAGTGCATCGGGAAAGTATTAACAATGCTTCACTTTTTACACATTTTGTTCGGTGTGCCTTATTCGAAAAGGAAACCCATTTGCCCCCCCCCCCCCCCACCCCTCCAAAAAACATTTCTATCTTGCAAAAACCATGCACAATAATAACGTAAAGATTTTTTTTGTTTTGTTTTTTTTGCACATTTATCTTTCTATCCAAATGGAACTCTTTATTTCTGTTTTGGATAAAAGCTGGATCAAAAAAAACAACCGAATAATTTCAATGTGGTGTGTAGAATTTTGAGGAGTAAAAGGAATCCAATCAATATGTGTGCAACATAATATGTGGAAGGATTTTTTATAGTTTAAATAGGTAAAGGTTTTGCCACAAGACCTTGTTTAACGCTACTTGGTGCCAGTGGTCCGAGCAGTGGCAGGAAAGGTTTGACAAAGGATGCTGTCAGGGATGGGGGTGCGCCGCCGAGGTGTTCCGCCGCCAGGCAGAGGCCGTGGCACACAAGCTCTTCCGCATGATCGGCGTCGTAGCTAAGCAGGGACAGCCCCGACTGGACGCAGCTCAGATGGCCCACGATCCTCGCCAGCTCCCTTCGCACATTCTCCGAAGAGTCATCCAGCATTGGACTGCGCGCACACACACACACACAAAAATAATAACGTTTGAGTATTGTATACTTTTATCTACGGATGTGGAATACATTTTAAGCCACGCACCCCCGACAACATCCTGACAAAGGTGGTGTCCCTCCAAAATTGGAACCTAAAAGCTAAAAGCTAATTTAATCTTGACAACAATCGTTCCTCAACAGTTTCTTAGAGTTGGTGCACCCACTTTCCTGTGCACACCCCCTCCCAAAGATTTGATCAAGTAAAATGAAAATGTGGTTATTACATAATTTCACTGACAAATATGTTTACTATATAAACAGCTCCTTGGAAACTATGCATCACCTTTAACATACTGAGAGTGTTGGCGCACCCCCTGCGTGTGTGATTAATACAATTACAAATCCTGCCTCCTAAACACGTACTATAGGGCGGTGGTGGTGATGAGGTTGTGGTGGGAGTTTTCCAGATGGTGAAGAAGAAACGGGAAGGCCCGGACCGCCGCCTCTTTCAGAGCCTCGTCCCGACCTCGCAGGGCCGCAGAGAACACAAACGCACGCCACGCCACACACACCCCGCCATGCAAGCGTGCCACCAGAGAGATACACTGCGCCTGAAACTTGCTTGCTGACAAAACACAAACATCAAATAATAAGAATGACAAATGAAAAGTCATTTGTTTTGAATAAAGGGATGGAAATAGGGAAAAAAAAACATGTGGTCTCTGTTAGATATTATTTATTTTGGCTTCATACTCACAGAAGCAAAAGTGAAGCCTCTGAGCCAGGGTGAGCACCCAGGAGTGGAAACCCGTATTTTTGTAGGCCGAAGTCGACTTGTGAGCCGACACCCAGGGGAGCGTCAGGAGCGCACACGCATGCCGATGGAGCACATCTTGACCTTGGCTGCACGCTGCATAGCAAAACAAAAACAAGTGGGACAAATAAAGGATATCTTATCTTATCTTATCTTAGGCAGTGTAATTTTTCACATTTCTTGGGGAGCGAGGTCGCGCCAACTAAATCAATAAATCAACATTTCATTATTTATGAACATGTTATTTTGTGCACCACTGCATTAGACAATAATTCTCTCATGGGAAGGCCTACCGGTCAGGTAGAGCACACAGTCAAGGACTCTCACAGTGATCTGGACAGCGGACTCGTAGTAGTTCTGGTTGGAGACGGGTTCAGCCCCGCCCTCTAGCACTGATTGACAGCTCCTCAATGTCCTATCCAGAGTCTCAGAGGACAACCAGAGAAGCGGCGGCTGCCTGAGAAATTGGAAGAATACAAGTCACGCTTATGGTGGAAAAATTATGAAGTGCTGCTGTCGTCGATGAAAATACAACAAACTTTTTTTTTCCTCTCAATCTTGTGATTGAGATTTGATACACGGTTATTTTTGCAATTAGGGTCGTGAACGTGTGTGGGGTAGCGCATCACCTGGTGGGCGAGGAACAAACTGCAGCCAGTCGGAGAATGAGCCCGACGCCCCGAAGCGCGGCAAGCCTGTGGGCGCTCTTGAGTTCACAACCGTCAGAGTTGAACCGCGCCAAGAGCTCCTCTAAGCGGCTGCTGAGCACCGCCCAGACCTCACTGTCATCACGTACGGCCACTTCGCTGTAACAGCCAAACGTCAATTACTGAAGGCTTTGTTTATTTGCAGTATTTTGGTACACTCACGCGTACGCCACCAAGTTCGGTGTGCCGTGGGCCCCTTTGCAGACTTTCTTGGTCGGCGTGGGCTCGTCCTCGGATTGGCGCATCAGCATGGCAATCTCCGCTTTGAGCGCAGCTTTCAGGAAACCCTCCGCACACTGATGCATGGAGGAAAACAATAAAAAGGCAGGTTTTATCATTGGCCAGAATGGCGGAGGCGGTCAAAAGATGACCAATACTGTACTTCAGCTTGTGTTTCAGTTCCAACGGTGCGTGCCAGCGTCCCGCAGACCTGCACCACTCTCCTCATCTGCAGCAGGGCGACGTTCTCATAACTGATGGCGACTGACAGCGCCCAGTCCAAAGCATGACACACAGACTGGGTTACCTCCGTCCCCTGGGGAGTGCCAGGCTCCGGGGTTCCTACACATAAATTTCACAAGTGTTTATTTTTTACCAGAAAAAAAATGTCTTCAAATAGGTGAATCCACATCCGACGAACTGTGAGTATGTAGGGGTCCATTGTACTCGCAAGCATATATTCTTAATCCTCTGTGAAGATTGAAGCACATTTCTCTAGTTAACCAGGTTCATATACAAAATGTATATTTTTTATGTCTGTATAATACTGCTCCCAGGTGCCAGGACACACACCAGAAGGAGCAGCACATTTTCCATGAAAGTCAAGCCCCAAGAAGTCGTTTGGGCTGACAAGTTGCTTGCATTTCTGCTGAAGAAATTGGTAGGAGGCTTGAGAAGTGCGGTCTCTCTGCTTCAAAATGCACGCGTTTTGAGTTTAGGTCGTTGCATTCTAGTAGTTCACCACTAGACGGCAATAAATTATCAAATTCTCAAATGTCATGACAAGAAGAATGCACACACAGTATGAGGATGCTCAAGTCACGGGGATGCCCGTTAGCTGGGCATTGCCGCCCTCTTGTGGCATGTTGGGGTGTTACAGAAAGAACACCCAAAAATGTCCTGAAAGACGTTTTTTAGTGCATAATAAAGCAAAGGCTCCCAAAAAATTGACTTTTTCATATCTTCAGCTACATTTCTATAATACTTCTATAGTAATTCTATAATAATAATAATAATAATAATAATTCCATACTTGTGTTGGACACCTGAGTCTCCGCATGGGTGCAGACGCATTCAAACACTTGTGCCAGGTACGTGTCCTCCAGGCGGGTGCGACCTTGGCGAAACACGCAGTGTGTGAGGCTGAGCAGCTCCCCCTCGTACCCGCCAGCGTGCGTCTTCAGCACGTGGAGGAAGGCGGCGAAGAACTGGTGTCCCAGCTCCTCCGGGAAGCCCCGCAGCTCCACTAGCCGCCTCAGCATCGCCATGGCAACAGTCCTCAGCCGGGTGTTACCGTTGGCCAGGATGGCGCAGGCGGTCTCCCAGGCCATTCTTTGGTCCCGCGAGTTTACACCTCTGACAACGTCGCTAACGACGTACAGCGTCACCGCGGCGAGGGACTCCAACGCAGCCGGGGAGGCGAGAGCGAGGGACGAAGGGGTGAGGTTGGGGCACGGCGGGGGGACGGCGAAGGATTGGAGGGCAGCGGGCCAAAGACTTGGCGAGCGGGAGGTGATGTGGGCGTGTAGGATACCGCTCAGGTCGGCTGCCAAGAGGATGAGGCCTTGGGCCAGGCGGGCGAAAATGAAGGGCGTCCGGACGAGGAAGGAGTGCAGCAAGGAGCAAAGGGCGGCGCGCACCTTCCCATGGATAGCGCCGCAGTCAGGGGCGGCAGCCACACGCAGCAGACGCAGTAACACCCACTTGCCGAAGTCTGTAGAAGAACGGAAACTGTAAAGTGCTTCTCATGATGATATTAGGGCTGCCACTAACGATTATTTTCATAATCGGTTAATCTGTCAATCACTTTGTCGATTAATTAGAAAAAACATTGTAATTTCCATCCATATGCAAAAACATGACACTATTGGTGACAAATTGGCACTGAACAAAATGCAACATTATGATTCTAAAATGATTAGCGACTCATTTAATAATCGATTGTCAGTTGATCGATTTACCATTACCACAGAAAAGAATTGAATTCATACAAGATGCCACCTTGGAGCTGCCCTGAATTTTGCCCTCCTGTTCCAAATGGATGCTTGCCCTCGAAAATGTTGGGCCCTGTCTCACCAGTGCAGTGTTGCGTGGTATCGGGGTAGTCTGCGGGCTGGCAGGCAGGGTTGGAAAACATGAGTGATGACGACTTGATGATGTGTTGCACGAAGTCCAACAGCATGACGCAGGCGGGCTCCGAGGTGGACTTTTTATTCAGCCCGAGAGACACTGAAAGGAATGACACGACCACCTTAAGCACCAAAACAAGTTGAGAGTGACCCAAATACACCATGCCATTTTTACTGCTAATCTCCAATTTATCAATGTCTTTCCATTAAATTATTTGTCCTGTGCTGTTCTTTTATGTATCTCTGGATTCTTTTTATCCTGTATTATTAAAAAAACAGCACTTACTCAAAAAACATTGACAATACCTGTATTTAAAACCGAGCACTCATTCATTACCAACTGAAACTGTATTCTTCCCCTGAGGAAGTCAGCCTTTAATTACGTCATAACAAGGCGCCAAGTCAAAACAACAAAATAATTGCAAAGTTTGCTTTGTAGCATTTTCTGGACACGAGTAATTGATAGTGTTTGCAAATAATTGCCCCCCCCCCCAACCTACCCGCATCTACGTCAGTCAGTATCCTGTCAATGAACTGACACAGGATCTGTCGAGGTTTCTTTGCAGCTTCGTCGTATTCACCCGGACTGGCGCTGACAAACATTAACAAACATTGTGTACACAGTTTATAAAGCCTGTATAGATGACTTTTACTTTGGCAAATGTACATGCAGCGAACGTGCTCAGGTTAGCTCAGTCCGTTAGCAATTAGCCAGCCGGAGTTACCTGGCAAGCTCACGAAGAGCGGGGATCATTGCTGACATCTCCAGCCCCTCCATGGTCAACAGTGTCTACTCGTGTTTTTTAACTCATGTCTAAAGCGTTTTTATTGAAGAATGAGCAAGAGTTCAAAACGTACATCAGTCAAAACTTTCGCTCCATTTTGACGTAGCTGATGTGGTGTTACGGCAACTGCCGAGAGTCAAAAGCTTTGACAACACGTGTAAACGAGACACTTAGATAAATGTTTAACTTTTTGTATTCATTTTGATCTAGCATATTTTATTTGAATTTTCTTGCCACAAACATTGTATGAAATAAATTCGTTATTTATTTTGTGATACGAGTTTGTAATTTGATTGTTCTCATTAATGGTGTCACACTCATTTTTGTAGTTATGGTTGCCCTGGAGGACCTTTATGACTTTGACCCCTTATAAATGTATGATCGCCTGATGTTATCACTTATACACAACAACTTGATGAATAATTAGTTTTGAAATTAGAACTCAGTACATGTAAATGGTTTGTTCAACCGTGTTTCGAAACCCTATTTATGTAGCTAGTAGTAGCAATAACAATGGTCATTTTAGTAGTTCCATTTTAAATTGTTTAATTGAATAATTTATTAATGTATTAAACAAAGAACAATCCTTTGTGCAAGAAATCATTATAATTCCATAAATCTATACATATGCAATTGAACGCATGTACTACATATGTATTTTTTATGAGATGAAACAGATTGATCAATTGAATTTCAGTGACGTGATGAGATACAACTCATGTAGCACTTGAGCATACTTTGTTTTTATTTATTCAAAGCCACGTTCAGTGTACAGAAATAAAGGACATAAAGCTTCACTGTCAAAAAGACAATCAGTTTGCTTTTCTCATCCACTCCAATGTCCAATGAAATTAAATACAGCGGGGGCAGGCAATCAGAGAAATGAAAAATGCAGTAATTGTATGAATGAGGCATGATTCCATCTACTTTTGCATATCAATGTATTCTTCATTTTTAAAGACTGTATAGGTAATTAAACAGATGCATCAATGAACGGATGTTATTTCGGTCGGGAGGAGGGGGTAGGGGCAGTGTAGCGATGGGCCTTTTTCAAACCATGGCCCATGAGGCAGGCGAACATCGTCAGCACCATCTTGGGATTCACCTCCACCAAGTCGTCGGGCAGAGCGTAGACGCGAGCGCCAATCTTTCGGGCCAATGAGACTGCGTATCTGCAAAAGGGGAGAGGATACAATGACTTGGCGGGAAATACCAGCGGTGGAGGTGATGCAATTCAATTAACTGGGCTGCTCCTTCTTGTGTGCCGGCTTTGGCCACAGGGGGTCAGTATAATACAGTTTGACGAATAAATGAAGAATGGTTTGAAAACTAATGGGCGTGGTTTTTTTTTTTTAACTGCAATACTGCTTAATCTGTATTTGGGGTTTTTTTTGCATACTTATTCTAAAACTGGACAGTGTCTTTGAGTTCTCCTGAAAAGCGCTCTATAAATTAAATATGTTATTATTATTATTATTATTATTATTATTATTATTATTATTATTATTATTATTACAGTATTATGAAGACTTGTCTTGTAGTTTCAGTCAAAGTCAACTCTCATGAAGGTAACCCAACAAGTCCCAAGTTGTACAATTGGCGATTTCAGTCTGGTAAATCCATTGCAGGAGATGAATTTGAGTGCCGAAGGTTTACTTGGCATTGTTGAGTTTGTCGGTGGTCTTCATCACTCCCTTCTGCGGTCTGGTCACCATGTCCCACTTGACGGTGCCGGGAGCAATGGCGTCAATCAGGTCGATCACCGGCAAGCTGGTGCTGATGTGGAGATCCTGCGGAAACACAAACGTTGACACCGATTTGAACGGAACATGTCAATGGGAACATACATTATTATCCTATGTTAAGTAAATGTATTAAAAAAAATTTGAAAATGTATTTTCCCAAGACTGGCCGTTTTTCTAACAAAAGCTGGGCTCCCCATTTGTAATATGGGGTGGGGCTAGGGCTGGCTCATTTGCATAATATAGATCTGCAAGGCAAATTGCTCAAAGCAATATGTTGCATAAAGGGTGATAGAATTATTGATCCTTGTCCTGAAAGTCAAGCCACATTCCCTCACCTTGAAGCTGCTGATCTGTGAATCTTTGTGGTTTTGACTGAGGGTGGTGTTGACCCAGTTGAGAATGATCTGCTCTCCCACCCTCTCGCCGTCGCCCAGGTCCGATAACACCAGCATTGTGTACCTGCGGGCGGGAGAGTGGCGACACTCCATGATTCCACGTTCCTTCTTGTTTTTGTTTTTTTTTTCTCTTTGAGTTTGCTGTTGTGGCGTTTGGCATCGATGCTCATGATTGAAGCAGCTGCCATCTTTGTGGTTGCTATGGGAAAATAGCTCATGCTACATGCATACATGTAGTCCTTCTTAAAGTCATTTGAAATATTTTTAAGTAAAAAAAAAAAGATATACATATAAAGTTTAAAACAAGTGTCATGTCGAAGGCCCCTCAGGCAAACCGTTCCAGACTTTCAACCTAACGCACCCTCCCACAACACGCTATGCCAGTGTTACCATTCCCAACAAGTCAGAGCACACCTCCTCATGAGCTGCCACACCAGCGCCAAGGTGTGCATGGGGCTCCCCTCATTCAGATTCTCTCCGCCAATGCCGACAAGGGAGAAGTGGGCCACGTTCCTGCCCAGGCTCACGGCGTAGTTGCAGTTCTCTAGCTGCGCGTCCACCAAAAAAATAAACAAAAAAAATAAACGGTGAGTTTTTGGGTCAAGTTTGAAATCAGTCCAATCCCAATTGGTGCTGTCGTGACTTCAACCTTTTTCATATTAGTCCCCAGGGCGGGGTACGGAGGCTGGTTGACTTTCTTCCAGTTGACGGGAACTTTCACCTTCTCGTAGAGCTGCAGAATCACCAAACCGTCGCACAGATCGCTGAAATGATCACACAAAAATAAGTGCATATAAGCAATGTCAGGATATAATTGGAGAAACTCTTTTGCGGCTTGACTTACTGGTACATGTGGTTCACGTAGGGATTCACGCCCAGAGAGTTGATCCAGTTGCGGAAGGTCTTCTCTTCTCTGCTCTCGGCTGGAAAGACGAGACATTGCCGCTGTCACCCGCCCGTTGCTTTATTATTGGTAAAAAAGTCAAAGAGTCTCACGCTCCAGTCGGGTGTCCTCCAAGCCGTTGACTGGCCCTCTCTGTAGGGCCGGGTGCATGTTGAACAGGTTGGCCACGAAGGCCAAATTGAGCTTGCTGTTCCCGGCGGTAACGTCGTGCGCCGTCACAAACTGCCGGCAGTCCAGACGGGACGCCTGCTGCAGCATCAGCTCGGCCCGCTGGTTCAGGTCCCGCTCCTCAAAAGATAAATGAGCCGACAAAGGTCACTATTGCGATGTGACAGACCGAAATGAATTCAAGTTCCACTCATCTGCGACGGTTCCTATTGTCCGCGTGTTGGATTTGTGCCTTTAAGGGGTGTGGCCTAGTGAGTGACATCAGGAGCTAGAGTATGGTTGGCCGCTTCGTCTGCGTGTGAAAGTCTGGACGTGAGCTGTGGCCTACGGCAGTTCAATAAATGTCTGAAAATTCGTTGGGTGACAATGGCTCTCCTTGCCCACATGCCGGGGGCATTGCCAAACCTTAACTGCTCAGCGACATATCTTGAGCGACATATCTGAAGCTCGCTCTTGACTCAAATTTTGCAATACTGAAAAGGAAAACTTGAAGCAATGACCCGTAACTTGGGGAAAAAAAAACCAAAACGTTGAAAGTGACTCACATTCAGGCCGCTCATGTCAATTTTGACACCCATGTAGTCGTGCTCTCCACGGGGAGAGATCTGGTCCAGCAGGTGGAAGTAAGCCCGAGAGTCCTGTGGAACAAGAAGGTTCAGTGATAACATGTCCGTTTACATGACTCAGGGAAAGTTCCATGGATTGACAGGGCTACGTGACTGTGGTGGGGCCACCTCAAGCTCACTGACATTGAACCGACCCAGATCCTTCCATAAGCTATAAAGCCCCGGAAATGTCGAACGTTAAATATTCAGGTGGGCGGATGTAGTCAAGAGGGACCTTGATATCCTCGCTGAAGTTGCGGATGCTCTCGGTGCCGGCGTTGCACAAATGGTAGTTGACCCAGCGGAGCAGCAACTCTTCAGGAGAAAGCGACATCAGGTGGTCCAAACTCTCTCCCTCGCTCAGGAGGCAAATCATGCCTGCAAAGCACACGTGAGCATGGCTCATTGGACCAGAAGTTTGACACACACACACACACACGACTGATTTTGATGGGGAGGAACGTCGGCGCTATTTCCGCTTCAGAGAACAAGGCGTATGCAGGAATAGCGGTTACGATTGCATGAGCGTCCATGTCCAGTGTGAGTGTGCACTGACCTTCATTGCGGCTGATTTCTATGTCAGCAAAGAGGCCCACTTTGATAATCTGCCAGAATAATCCCAGCACCAGATGAGGTTTCCCAACCATCAGATCCAGCGCGTCGATGTTCACCACCGTGCAGCCGATGGCCGAGGCTGAGTTGAGCGCCAGGACAAGATTTTCCTAAAAATGTGAGAACATCACCAACCATCTCAAATTTGTGGGGGTTATTTTTCATTTTTTCATTTTTTTTTTAATTGACCAAACAGAGCAGCAGCCTGGTGGTCTAGTGGTTAGCGCGTCGACATCACAGTGCAGAGGTCGTGAGTTTGATCCTGGCTCCGGCCTTCCTGTGTGGTGTTTGCATGCTCTTGCCGTGCCTGCGCGGGTTTTCCCCGGGTGCTCCGGTTTCCTCCCACATTCCAAAAACATGCATGGCAGGCGGAATGAACACTCTATATTGTCCCAAGTTGTGATTCTGAGCGTGATTGGTTGTTCGTCTCTGTGTGCCCTGCGATTGGCTGGCAACCGGTTCAGGGTGTCCCCCGCCTACTGCCTGAAGACAGCTGGGATAGGCTCCAGCACCCTCCGCGACCCTTGTGAGGGTAAAGCGGATCAGAAAATGGATGGATGGACTAAACAAGGCAGCAATTTGGCATAAAAGACCCCCAATACAATAAATATTGCACATATCATAAATACTGTCCAACCTTTTTTTTTTTTTGCCACATTAATAATTACATTTTAGAGTTCCACCGCATAAAGGTTAAGACTGCTCTTTTGCAAAGTCCAGATTTAATCAACAGCAGTTTTCTGTCCAGTCCAGCCCCAATCAGAGTTCTTGTCTTTGGTGGCATTGATAAAAAGATGACTTTGCACTCTGGCGGCAATAGATTGTCACGACAACACGTGTTTGGAGACACTCACGGTCATTGTGAAGGTAGTCAGCTTCCGGGTGTTGATGACTCGCTCGTCGATGGTGTCGGGCTGGGACAGGTTGATCATTTTGCTGCAGGGAAGAACAGAAAGTAAACTCGCAGTATGTGTGTGTGTGTGTGTGTGTGTGTGTGTGTGTGTCTCTTTTCAGTATGACACACCACTGAGTGAATTTAAAAAAATAATAATATCAGCAAATGTATTTTTTGCAGCTCCAAAGTCATGAAAAAACGGAAGCCTTCTCCCAGCTCACCAGAGCAGGATGCCATCGCGGACAGAGGTGAAGAGGCTTTCATCTGTGGGGTTCATGGGCAGCAGGTGGCGGCAGTCGGGATCTTTGGCCAGCGCTTTGTTGATCCAGTTGACAAACGCCACCTTCTCCTCATCTACGCACAAATAACACAGGGCGCACTTCAAATTTCAACGTTCATGCCTCAAGAGGGTTCTTGTTTCTTTTTCTTTTCTGAATTTTTTCTTTATTCTCTCACCCGAATAGGAGTGTTGTGTCCCCACGCTTGAGATTCCCGA
>CAAKHF010010651.1:89666-113505 GCA_901007745.1 Hippocampus kuda | reverse complement strand
GAGGAAAGTTACCCCCGAGATATAAGTTCTTAATCACACGCCAAAACCTGGGAGATGTGAGCGTGCGTGTATTCGAAATGTGTATTTGTGGTCTCGTTGGTATTTTGGGACAGCTCACAGATCAAAGCGGGATGAGGAGGAAAAGAAAGCCATCCAGTTCAATGTCTTTATGATCTTACCCAAGGGCATGCTGTAGCGAATACATCATGATAGACTGAAAGCATCCTTCTGTTATTTGGAGCAGGCTGTACTCTTGCTGACTCTTTGAATAAACAACATCTCCGCAGACCGCTGCAGTTTTATCATATTAGGACAAAATACCGTGGAACATCTAAGGTCACTGGCTAAATTTATTTAGAAATAATGGTTGTAGGAACAGGTGGCACGATGGATGAGTGGTTAGCACAGCCGCCTCACAGTTCCGACATTGGAACATGGACTCCGGTTTCCTCCCTCATTGCAAATATATTCACGTTAGGTTCACTGAAGACCCTAAATTGTCCTTAGCTGTAAAACGTTGTTTTCACTCAAGCGCCAGCTGCTGGGAAGGGTGGCGCAAAGCCGAGATGTCCATTGTTTCCATGTATTTCACGTGCTCCATCCAAAAGTTGAGCCCATTCCAAAGTAAAACAGTGTCATGTTTGCGGGAGCGAGTGGAGCCCGAGGGAGGGGAAGAATTGGAGCCTGGCACGTAAGGCCATCCATCACAGTGAGAAAAGGCTGTGAACCGTTACAGCCCGCAGCATGTCAATGTTCTCTTCCTGACTGGATATGTCACTCTGCTTCCTGATGTCAGTGCATGATGATGCCTGTTTCATCACACGTAACAGATGTTTTTGATGGAAGAATATCCACCCGACCTTCTATTTTGGAGGTGTTGATGAACAATCGCTCCTGACAGTTTCATTCCACTTTGATTGCACTGCAGCGGTGCTTTCATCTATGCCTTAGAACAAGGGCTAGGAAGTCGGCTAACTTTGTTTCGTCGACCACAAAAATCAGTTGATGCAATAACTGCTGTCTCTCAGTTATAACTAATCATTTTCAAACCATATTTGCGGCACCCGTTACCAATATTTGTCCACTTCCATCAATCTATTTCTTCCGCTCAAAACAATTAATTGAATCTCACGTAAATTGTTGTTACGTTTTCAAGTTGCAAAAAATAAAACACTGTAAGGTTCAGGAGCAGAGTGAATATTTCCACACGCGTACTGTACATAAGGAGCCCTGGTCCAATCCAGAAATAATTTGAAATATATAAAAAGGTAAGCAGAGCTGAAGTGTTTTAACCGATTAGTATTAGCCAGTGTTAGCCTCTGATTATATAAAGATACTGTTCGACTAAGTTGTTGACGTAGGAGTGGGATTTGGGGATATTTAGGTGTGTGCAGGGGCTGTGCAGAGTTTTCGGGTGTTCACTGCAGCTTTAGCTTCTGAAATATGCAACTTGGCGAAGTTCTCCAGGGGGGTGTTGTGTTTGAGGGTCCACGCGCCACAAAATGGCTTTCATTGTCTTGGACGCTAACTTGTTTTTCACACTCTGGGCTCTGCTTCCGCTAGCAGAAAAGCATACAACCCGTCTCAAAGGAAACAGCCAAAGACCATCAACACGCTGGCAAGATCCAGCCCACCGTTTGTCAATCTAATAAAAGCCAAACTTGCTACTAGCCACACAAAATTTGTCTTTTCAAGCTCTGCCACAGTCACTCGTCACATTAGCATGTCAGCACCGTTGCCGATCGATCATTTGCCCGCTCTCAACCTGTGCTTGCATTTGTTCAATCGCAGCTGTCAGATTCAAATCAAGTTCCATTCATTTTGTCTTACAAGTGCAGTAGACACATCACATAGCAGCCCATCTTAATCAGGGTCAGAAAGAGGCAGAGCCGGGAAGCAGATTGATCCTTCATCCTCCTCGTCTCGGGAGGGGAGGCAGACCTGAAAGATAGATTGGTGCATTGGATTTGGTCAATGAGCATGATCATCGTCAAAGGGTTGCATTTGTTACTTCATGTTGTGGATGTGTGTGATGCCGGTTATCTGCAATGCTGGGATCCATCAAAGTGCTGTTGGTGATGCATGGGGGTATTTGGCTTCCCCCCTGGGAGATGCAATTAAAACGGCGTATCATTGACAGCCATGACTTTGCCATCATGTAACGGGCCAAAAGTAAGACACGACACTAGGTAATTTCCAAGTCCACACCTGCGGGTAATAGTGAGGGTAGAGACACACAGCAGCTGTCAACAAATTGCAGTTTTGAAGTCGTGGCGTGACAGTTTTTCAAGCGGTGAGTCGAGGTGAACATTTGCTCTAAAACGTCTGCCGTATGTTGCTGATGTTTGAGCGGTGCTTAAAGTGTCAAAAGCACTCAAGAATACAAAGTAGTCGGCACTTGGGGTGGTTGTCAAGTCGCGTTACAAGACGCCGATGCAAATGAAGGCCGCAGACATGAAAAAACATGATCAACCCCATGCAGCACCTTATAGCGACATGACTATCAAAATCGCAAACGGGATGGTTTATACCGAAAAAACATCGTAATACAAGAATAATATATCAAAAGGTGATGCAGTGGACTTGTGACCACATCTGCCTCAAAGTTCCTGTGTGAATTTGCATGTGCTAACCGTGCTCGAGTGGGTTTACCGACATCTACGAAGTGTTTGCTTGCGCGAAAAGTGGAAATAGCCGCTGAGCTACTTCAAAATGCGTTGGTGTTCATTAGTCCACGGGAACCGGAGAAATGGAATGGAGGTTCCATTGTATACAATTCGCCTTCATCACACAATTTCTCAGCATTGGAGGTTCAAATGTTTCCGTCATATTAACGCTCGGACGACCTCTCAGGAGCACTCGCACCGAGTCGGTTCGCAGTTTGCTGTGTAACTGCTCGCCTAGCGTTTTCTACAAGGCTGCTCGCCTCATTTGTGTTGGGCTGCTAATTAGTCAAGTAGGTGGGAAGCCATTAAAACATTTTTTTTAAAAAACACCCTCGTTTACGGATGACATGAGAACAGACAGCGTCATGTTACTCATGTAAAGAGAAGAAGAACCGTGACACGGCACGGCCGGAGCAATAACACAAAGTATTGGTACACAAAGAACAACAGTTCGACGTATGGTAGCAGAGCAGTAAGTTATATCCTAATGATATTTCCTTCCTGTCGAATATGGTGCAGGTAGAGAAGGAGATAAGGTTAGCTCACGGCAATCCTTTGTTGGCTCAATGTATGACCACTGACTATTGCGCTGCAGAGGCGACAACGGTGGCTCTTTTATTTAGCCATGTTTTCATTTCAGAACGTGAGCTCATTAGCTTAAGACAAATATTTAACGCAACCCAAGTGTGCAAGTCCTACCACTCTTTTTGAAATTGCAAAATTTGACAAATACCGGATCAGGGCCAGCCATGAAAGTAACTCAATATTAGAGAAAGTGATAATGTCCCCCACTTGCCCCCATCCCCCACCCCCACCCTTCATCAGGGATCAGATATTAGACATGTGGAGATGTAGCTGGAGGGGAATTTAATCTTCCACAGATTGTTCTCCAACTACCATCTAACTCGCTTTGGGGGGTTTGGGTGACGTGTGGCGGGGAATGAAGGCTCTGAATTAAATTTCGGCAAAACTTATTTTCCAGGAAAGGCTCTTGAATGTTGGGCAACTCAAAGTTGTGCTTCTAATTAATGGCTTCATCTCGACACTCAACATCAATCATTGCCATGCATCTTCATGTGGATATCATTCAAAGTGGAACAATTTGCCCCGACAGCCCTGAAACTGCAATTGAGACTGCTTATAAGAGGAACCGTAGTTGACCTTCGTTGGGCAAACGGCACAACAACAAAAAAAAGCCTGTTGAGTTAGATTTGACGCTGATTAAAACAAAAAATAGGCATGTTGATTCCAAAATTGCAGTCATTTTTTTTTTTCCCCAACTGCTGGCACTCCAGATCATCAAAATTCTATTGATGAGCTGAGTAAGACTGTAAAGAAGAGCTGATTATGAGCGGACTCATCCGCAGCTTTTGGAATGTGCAGGTGCCATTCAAGGCGATTGACCGGGAGCCGTCTATGCATGTGGACCAAACAAGAAAATACGAATCATAAGCGAGAACGCTTCCAGAATCCTGCTTTCAGGTGCACCTGACTGCGCGATGCTCGTGACAAAGACCTTCGGGCTAAAGCAGACAGCCCAGTTGAAGCAAAAAGACGAAACCTTTGCAGTGGCTCAATGCGAAGAAAGCAGGATGCAGAACTAGTAAATTGAGCTGTTGGTCTTCCCCCTTTTACATAAGAAGCAAGATGCAGAGGCTGTGCTTGCGCTTGCCTAAAATGGGTCACATACACAGCACTGCATTTGTACTAAGTGACAGCCCTATTAATCATGGAAGGGGCGCTGTTGGTGCCCAGTGGCTTTGTTCAGCAGGTGATTTGTCCCTTTGGATGCGATGAGGGGGACGCCAACGTCATCTCCCCCCTGTGGTACCGCGCCTGCCCTCCCCCCTCGGTGCCCCGATGCTGAAATGGGTTCTGCTCGCACGCCCTCCGCGTTTTGATGCGCCACCTCTTAACTCATTCACTCCCAAAGACGTTTTTAAACGTCTTTTCAGACTTGGTCCAGAATTGGCTGGTACTGAATGAGTTAACTTTGAATGCCCTGTTGCCTCATTTTCTTTACATTTTCTCCTCTTCCTGTCCTTGGAACAGTTCCCTTTCCTTGCTTTCCTATCCAGCGACTCCCTCATCTCTCTTGAAAACATTTACCCTAAATGAAATGTCTCAGACATTTCTTTTTTTTTTTTTCTGATGCCAAGTTAATGTTATTCATGGCTACTGAGTCGCAAGCCTTCCCGATAATACATTTTGAAAAAGCCCTGGTCAGCGAGTGACCTGTCTTAGTGCTATGAAAGATGAATGAAATCAAAGACCTTACTGACGCGGTGCTCTGCTGTTGTACTTCTTGACTGAACTTCGTCAAACTTCCAGGGATTCGTTTTTAGAATCAATCGATGGCTGGTGAATTTGACAAACGAGTCAATTCTTTTTGGCATGCTAGCGCTCACAGTTTTCCAATTGTTTCAATCACAGCTTTAGGGATTTTGTCATATCGTAGCAAAAATGAACAAAGCATGTCCAAGTCCCGAAAATAGAATTTGACGAATTATTACCAAAGCTAAAACCTTCCGTTTATGGTCATTTCCCCATCAACCAAATGAACTTAGCTAAAGGGATGATTTCACTCCATTTTGGTCCAGAATTTTTAACCCTTTCGGGGACAGCGGCTACTGCAGTGGACAGCTTATCATGTTATCAGGTTTCAGGGTGCATGAAAGGGTTAAATTGACTCCCCGCCTCCTGAATTGAATAATAAAGCTCAACCTTGGCTTCAACCCATCGAGATAGATTTGAGAATGCAACGGTTTGTCTAGATGATTAGCGAGTCCAGTTTGCCTGTGGGGGAGGAAAAAAAAGCAACGAAACTCAGATCTGACACACTTCAAAATGCATTGTGACATGCCTCATTTGCAGTGAGAAAGTGTTCTGACCTCTGTGAAATCCAAATGATCTGATCGCATGAATCAGTTTCATCTCTAAACTCCACAAGAGTGATGCAACTGCAGGTAGTGCAAATATACAAACAAACAAACAGCTGAGGCGATTGACTTACCAAACAGGTTTGGTTAAATCTGCTCATGATGCCTTTTAAAGTGCACTTAGCCCACTTGGTACATTCTTTCAACTAATAAGAGGAAAGTGATTTCAAGTGGTTTGTAACTACATATTTTAATCCACTTGTATTTTTTTTTATACGCAAAATGAAAGATGAGTCGATGTCTGATTGCGATACAGAGAATGTGAATACTGTAGCAGGTGTGAAAGCACGCTCAGACACTGCGAGCCACGTCTTATATACGATCGGGTCATAAAGATTTTAAGAGCATTCAAATCAATACTAATGGAATCCATAAGGCATTCAGCAAATTTGATTCCGGCAAAAAAAATTGAATACGTGATAGCGTCGGAGTCGGTGGAGAATAGAATGAGAGACGTCGCCATGGAAGAGCGTCGTCTCAATACCGATTGGATGCCGTACACTCCGGGCCATCGGAAATGTCTGCCTCTGATGTCATCAAAGACTCTTTCCTTGTGCTTTCAATCATTTGTGATTGAATACCGAGTATCCATCTTCTGTTTGACTTTACATTTCACTCTCCTTGAGTTTAATTCGTCCAAATGTCAGTCACCCAACACCCACAGGTCGTCTCCATCATCCCCTACCCAGGAAATATCGGATTATCTGCAGCTGCTGTTTGCACTAATGGGCCACACATGTTTTGACATCTGCCTTAGTCACTTGCTGTAAGAAAATAAAAGTGGAAAACAAGGTTTGTAAGGATTATTGGGCACGATATTTGACCCATGAGAGAAGATTGTGATTGCTTGTCTCTAATAGACGCCTTGGCGTTTTTGGCTTATTAGCTATGTTTGTGTGTAAAATAATGACTTGTCCCAATCCAATCATCCTGGAAAAATAGTCACACTGCTGGTGATTCCATTGACCAACGACAGGTTTTTTTTTCTGTACGGTACATTACCATCAAGGGAGAAGGCTACAAATTGGATAGAGCTTGACACAATGAGCCTTCAACAACAGCGAGCTGGTCAATGTTTCCCGTGCTAACTGGGCAAAAAGGCTCCCTTGTGCATTCTTGAAAGTATTTATATCCGACTGGTGACACTAATGACTTCTGTTAATGGCGTCCATGTGTTGAGTTGCCCTTTTAGTCCTACTAGTTCATGGCATTTTCTACTCCCATCCTCTACCTGTGGAGAAAAAAAAATGTTATGGTCTTTTTTTTTTGGTAAGTGCATATGAATGGATATGCCAATACATGCAGACAGTAGAGCATGAAACTCCATTGCACAAAACTTGATCACAGGTCACTGCTAATACAAAGAATGTGCTTTTCACAATATATACATATTTTTTTGATGGACAAAAGCAGAAAATGATTGACATCTTTTTTAAAGCTCTATTTGTTTTTGTTTTTTTAATGGCATGTGACATTTGTCCATCGGGATTAAGAGCATAAAGTATGAAATGATCTTTGTCCCGTTCTTCACAAAAGGACTTGGAACAGCCCGGTTGCAATCATTTTGATTTAGTCATCAAAGTCAGGTTCAGGTAAAGGATAGACAAAAAGCAAGCCGTTTTATGAAAATACCTTTGGTCTATTTAATGTATGCCTTTCTTGGGGGTTGTTCAAATTGTCTTCTATGTTTGATGTGTTCAGTGACATGAGTCAAAACTGTGATGATGTCGAGATGCTTGCAGAATCGCAGCGGGGGGAAGATGACACCATTATTTGCAAAAGCAAAACAAAGGCGCTCCCGCAGTTTCTTTCCCTACATTTTTTTTCTTTTTTTTTATCACGCTTTGAACATCTCTCTTGCCATCCAGCCACATATTCTTTGAACGATCACGTTCCTTAGCATGAGAGTGCTATGTAATTAAGTCGGAGGAAGCTGTGCGTTTGCAACGTGCCTCGTCGCCCTGCCTCCCTTCTGTGGATGATTACTGCCATCTTCGGGGCAAAGCTAAACCTGAGTAGCATCACGGCAGGGAGGGAGAGAGATGTGCCTGCCTCACGGGAAGTCAGCAACAATCAAATCCCAGCGCCTTCCCTTCGGAATCAAAAGTCATCTTTTAAACGGATGTCTTCAACAAAGGGAAAACCAAAGGAAAGGTGAGAGTCTTTTACTTGTCTTGTCCTTTCTGACTCTCATTGTTGACCTGCTGATTGGAGAGCATCAGGAGCAACCAGGAGGGATTTCAGCAATGTTGCTCAAACACATGACCAGATCAAAAATTCCAAACACTATTTTGGAGAAAGTCCTCGGAGATCACCGTCAAATTTTAGGGATGTCCCGATATTATTTTTTCTGTCCAAGGATTAACGCTTGATAATGCCACTACGTTTTGCAGTTATAATGAAAATGTGTTCTTTCTTAGTCAAATATTACAGGCATAGTACTGGTATTGGTGCCCACCGACCAAATTCCGCACACTCAATAAAATTTGGTCTCTTTATTTTGAATCCTGGATTCGATTTCTGACAGGTTTATTTGAAGCGTTATGGAGGTAGGGGAAATTAGAATTTAGTAGAAAACCCGTCCATTCATTTTCAAAACCACGATGCCTCAAATATGGTTCCTTTACAGAAACGGAGGTTCCAGCACACCCACAACGATGGATGGACGGTTGGATGGCAGCTTGATCACAAATAAACTGTAACGTTTTCTCTCTGCGTCTCCCAACACGACTTTAATTAATACTTTGCAGCTCCACAGTAATCATCCGTTGTGAAAAGGTTCGTTCTCCGGAGGCAGGTGTACGGGTATCGCTCTAATTGTGTGTAGCAGGTAGCTTATAAAGACTAATTACACACAGAAGCAACATCGAAAGACTTTTATCTTGAAAGTGTTACGTAAAACTCTAATTACTGATAATGTGGATGTAATTGCGTTCTGCTTGGTGAAATTGATTTTAAATAAAGATTCAGAAAATGAAGCTGCATGACGGAAATGGGGCTCAGCATGTCATGTTTTAGCCTGCGGTTTTCGATGCTTATCCTGTTCAGGTGGTCTTCAGGAAACGGATCGGGGCCCAGTTCGGACCCAGACTCTTGTCAGCTCGTCACGCTCGTACCTCCGCCATTGTCCCCATCAAAGCAGCGGGTGATGGTTTTGCCACCCTCCCTGCCGGCTTTGATGTTCTCGCTCTCGTCTGCAATGCTCCATCAATCACGCTTGGCTCCACGCACCATCCACCACCCCCTGAATTCATCATCTTGACCCGCAACGTTTACTGCAGTCTGTATGTCCGCTCTAGCGTGACGCAAAGACTTTTGTTTGACTCCTCAGTAACAAAGTAGTTCCATTGTCTGATGTGACTTTGGAGACTTCTTGGGTACCAGAGTATCTGCACCACCAAAGACTTCCAAAAAAATCTTTTTAAGGCAACTTTTTTTTCTTTTTTTTTTTTTAATATGACAACAGTGGTCTGTGTTTGTCAGAACCCAGTGTATCGTCTGTGCAATCTCTCCTCTTTCTTTTGAGCACTAGAAAGACAAGTCTTGGCATGTCCCACTGTTTATGAAAGCAATATAGAAAATGTTGCCAAAACAATACTTTGCACAGAGCTCTTAGAATAATGGTTCAATGTCTTTGAACAAAGCTACGTCAGGCAGCTAAATTATCTTGACAAAGGGCCAACTTTTACTGCAGCAAACAGCTTTATTGTGAAATAAATGATAACATGGGGTTTTATCCGAAGTGTTATGGGAACTGAGCTGTGCTAAATGCGCCCGTCTGCCGTACGACGTCTGATGCAAAGATATGAAATTGGGAGTCGCACAGATGACGGCGACGGGCTTTTTAAATTCTAGTCACATATGGTTTGTTATGCCTCTGCTTACTCAGGTCAGCTTTTTACGTAACTCATTCTGAGTGGGAGAGAAGGATAAAGGACAAAGGCTAACGTTTGTATCCTGTATTTTAAAAATAAATACATTACCCCACCCGTCCCTTCCATATATTTGTAGCCTACCGCGCCGTAAATCACACAACAAAAGGAATTAGTTCTAAGAGCTCCAAGAGAGCAAAGCTAAAGAGCTTTGTTTAGCCTGGGTTGTTAGCGGAAGATATGATAGATTTTGCTGGTCTCAGGGTCTATTAAAAAGTTCAGCCTAACCAATGACGGAGGTTATAATAATAATAATAATACATTTTATTTATAAGCGCCTTTCAAGGTCTCGCCATTTCATCGTTTATATAATTTTTCAAAATTTAATTGCCATTTCTAAACATTTTGGGCAAGGGGCGGGGTCGTCAATTACTCTCGGTCTTGTTTTATTCACCACATGGCTTTGTCCCGATCCCCCCAAAAATCGCAGATTGTGTTTACTGTACTGCGATTGGCCGGACAACCAGTCCAGGGGGGTTACACCAGCTGTGATGCACATTTGGAAACATGCAACAAAAAATGGATGGCTGGATCCTTAAGTGTTTTTGTTTTGTTTTTTATTTTGTTTGTTGTTGTAGCTCAGGAGTCATCTGACCACCCTCCCATCCATCCGTTGATTTATCAGAATCTACTGCCCCCTGTCTGCTGCCACCACAATTTCTCTCTCAACACACTTGCCCAACCCCCTCCTGCTGCCCTATGGCACTCAGTCTGTCTGCTCTGGCTTGCTGCATTTCTCCCCCCCCCCCCCAAAATATGTTTACAAACCATGAGGGCCCAAAGGGTGTCAGTGAAAAGCTGATTTAAACCCACCGAGCACTTGTGATCCATTAAGAGACCACATACTTGTTGTTTGTGCAACTCCCCCTTCACCTGAGTCACATAGAAAAAAAAAGACACTAAAAAAGTGAAATTTAATCGCACGGCTTTTAGACAAATGAAAGGGTTTTTTTTTCCCTCTTTTGACAAAGGAGGGGTGAACGTCAATGTCAATTCCACAGAGGCCTGATGGTGTGGTCGAGGCAGAGAATTAGAATATATTCCAGGTCTGAGGCAAGTGGTGCATTGCTGCAACTCCTATCTTGGGGATAGAGGGAGTTTAGAGGGTGTGTGGGTGAATTTATGGGACGGGGGTATGCGCGTACGTGGGAGGGCTTCTGCAGGGAGCTGTTGCTAGGAAACACTTGTAGCATCTCGTCTCCTCTTTTCTTGAAATGCCACACATCTCACTGAAATGTCAGTCTCATCCACTCAGGAGCTTGAAGAATGTATGCCGAGTTTCTATTTAAGCATCCTCGCATCAAAAGGACTCCCATGGAGAATTACCGCAAGGCTTTCTTGTGCAAACACAACGACTCACGATTCATCTCTCGATCTGGTTGAATGGCTTTTCTTTTTCTTTTCTTCGTCTTTCATCTGAGATGTTTACACCCTCCTTGTCCTCTCACATTTAAGAGCCACTAACCTTTCTTTCTACATGGTTTATTCGTCCGCTCCCCGACTCCCTCTCTTGTTTTCTAATTGAAAGCCATCTGGTCCACCTTGATACTCCGCTGCCCGGATATTTGATTACCAAATGTGTCTGATGACTTTCTACCAAAGTGTCCTCATTGTCATTCAGACAGAAGCAAAAAAAAAAAAGCGACTAAAAATAAAAAAATGCATCACGAAGCACCACAAAAGTCATACATTTGCTGCAAGCTCCAAAGCAGAACTCATGTTTTGAGTCACAATGTGAGGAAAATAGGACAACAACATATCTTCACAAGTTTTTTGTTATATTTTATCATGCAATGAAAATGAAAGAGCCACGTGAAATTTCTGCATTGTCATTTACTGCAATGTGCTGTCTTGAAATACGAGCTTTGAGAGAATATATATCCCATAGCGCTAATGTGACAGAGCTTCTTTTTTTTAAACTATTCAGCAAAAACAGGCTCAGGTGGCCCTAACTCGTCCCACAGTAAATAGAAGAGAATTTTACACTTTGACTGCAAGCTCGGAGTCGTTTTCAGTAAAACATCTAGAACTCAATAAACGGCCCCTTTTCTAGCAACTAAGCAAGTGCCTTTACCGTCGGCCAGTATCAATATTGACAGAGGGGGAATGTCTTGTGGTCCAGGTCTGCAGCCTCCACGGTAGCCTTTTTTTTTTTTTTCGGAACAGTTCCTGCTTTGTATTTTAACCCACTCCGTCTGCAACACTGCAACGTCGCCGTAGAACAGGTATGTATAACCCCAATATATCTCGCCTTTAAGCTAAAGCAGATTTATAAGACTGGATATCGAAATGAGATAAACTGCTACATAAATGTTTGTGGGGGTGGGGGGGGTTATATAAATGCCACTTCTGTATTGGTCTCACGCTCATTCAAGTAACTGCATGGAATAATTCTGTTGTTTTTCTCTTTGTATTCCAGATTCTGTTTTCTTTTAAATCTGGAAATGCTGCTTGGATTCCATCTCACTGGGACTACTCTACTGATATGTTGTAAGTAGGATCTACGTCCAGTGTACACATTACATGGGCAGCTTATCAGTTGCATCACAGCACATGAAATACTGAAATGCCCCTTGTGTGTGTATGGAATTATATTTTAAAGTTGAGCAGATGCACATGTAAAGTCCATATGCGACACATTTAACAGTGGGCATGAATAATCTCGATCTGACGAATAACCAATGGAGAAAAATATCAGTTTGCCCACAGAGGTCACCATGATCTCATCTCTATTAAGACCCATGTAAAAACAAATCTTGGGGGAATTTGGGTCTGTGGCTCGAATGACTGTGTGCCAGTGCCTGCAGGGAAGACATTTAAAGCATGATTGAATGCTTAATGCATCATTAAATGGTTGCATCTAAGCTTAAGGCACACGCTGACTCCGAAGGTCTGCGGAGTGACATGAAAATGAGGCTTGTTAGCAGATGAAAATGAGTCACGCCGCACTGTGGACGCAATTGTGCCTCGCAGTGGCAACGGCACACGATGTTGGAAGGGGGTTGACGTGCCGGTCGATCGGAACTGTGAATTTTCCGCTACGGGTACAAAAGGTGTAGCATTCCAGAAATATGGTGGCGTCATCATGTTTCTTGGCTACGTTCGTTGGGCTCAGTCGCATCTACTAGGCTGTACAGGCTCGCAAAATCAGAGGTCCAACAAAGACATTCATTTGAAATGCTTGTGGGTAGAAAACCCACACGTATAAGGTACTGACCGTGCATCTAAACCATCAACGATGTGGACCAAAACAACCACGTTTAAATAATAAGGTCCGTTATTAGTTCATTTGAGAATTGTCATCAGTAATGAGCAAACCGACATCATTTCCGATCTCAAGTGATATTACAAACACAAAAATGAAATACCGAGACCTTGCATGACAATACGGTCAATTGAATACATAATGTCCGTCGGGTTTATACCCACGGTGATAGTTTAATCCCAAAAAGCTGTAAAGCTTCTTTAAACACGTGATTTCTCACTGCTCTGTGTCGAATATAATGCACGCTTTGCGAAGGACAGAAAAGAAGCGCCATCTGGTCCCCCAAAGTATTGAATTTTTCACCATGTCTTGTAATAAATAACAATGAAAGCACTTAGACCAGCCCTGTGTTGATTAAGACGTCTGTGAAATAGTTGGGCATCGACCAGTCTCCGACGAGAAACCATCACAAGCGGCATCCACCTCACAAATCGCGATTTAGTACCAGCGTTCCCTCCAAGTCCGAGACTTTCTTTGCAAAACGCTGCCCTCTGCCAGTTCAGTCCACGTAGCCATTTTCCGACTGGCCGGCAGCCATTAGAAGTCTTCCGGAGATAAGCAGGTTCGTTCTATCACAGGGCCCTGCGTGTGTTCTTTTTACAGGCCTGCGCCATTGAAATATTTTCCGTGGCGCTGCGGGTTAATGGAGTTAATGAAGAGCAAAGTCGCGTGTCTGAGCCGGGTAATTAGTAGATGTCAGACTGAAGACACTCTGTGAATAACTGAATTAGCAGTCGGTCTGCACGTCCGCGCGCATGCGGTTCCTCAACAAGTGCGAGAGGAGCTGCAGGAAGAGACTCAAAGTCAAGAGAAGGTGATTCCATCATTTGAGCAGTAAGACGTCAGCCGAACTTTTGTTTTCCCTCAAGTTGTTTCATTCGAAGCCGTTTGAGAGTGTCCACAGAATGTTCTATTAAGTTCACTTTGATAACGTTCCAAACCAATCTGCAACTCTGCCTCAGATACTGATCGTTCGCATCAGGCGGTTTTAAAGAAGAGCGATTTAGCTCTGACTCTTTTCTTATCGGGGAGGTTGTGTTCATTTTCCCAGAAGTTTATACCGATTGAAACTCCCGGCCAAGCATTCTGAAGGGCGGCCGTCTTACTAATCCTCATTCTAACTTCGCCTTTCATATCTCCAGATGTCCTGTTAAGTTGTGCGTCAGAACATGACAAGAGGAAAGGTGTAATAAATCAAAGCCTTTCCAAAAACGCTGACGGCGCCATTTCGGTGATGAGAAATGACGCAAAAGCAGACGACGGGAGACCCGGAGCTGTCGCCCGAAGGAGGAAGGTCAAAAAGGCAGGAAGTCGAAGAACAAATGACACCGGCTGCACCAGACTGGGGGGCATCTGCCAGCCGAACCGATTCGTCTGCCAAGGTCGATACCTGACAGACAAATGTTCAAGGCCCAAAACGCAGCTGTGTTGTATGCCAGGTAAGGGTGGTTGCGCATGAATGCAGTCCATTGCAGCCAAGACTCAGGAACATAGCCCCACTGTAAGGTGTTGGTGTTAGTCCTTTCGCAGGCTAACGTATTTTGGTGTCCCATTTGAATAAGCCGCCTACTGTCCGAAGACTGCTGGGAGAGGCTCCAGCACGCCCACGACCCTTATGAGGATAAAGCGGATTAGGAAATGGATGAATGGATTTTCAGTCTCTACTTTGGTTGCAATTTCCAACTCACTTTACTGAAATTTTATATATCTAACACAAGATTTTTGATGGATTCCAATGATCCAAGTTACAAAGCAAATTGAGTTTTCCATTATGGTTCAGCAAACCTATTCTCCCCGAAATAGATTCAAGACGTTTCAGGGTTACGTTTTCGTCATTGCAGTTTCTGCCACAGTTGATACCCGGGAAGTTTGTCATGGAGGGCGTGTTGGTCGTGAACGCAGGGAGGCAGACGAACACTAGAAAAACTGAATCCAAAACACAAAATCCTGAAAACCGCAAGAAACCAAAGCAACGACAAGCTAAAAACCAAGACAGAAGGACAAAACAACGTGTCAGCAGCAACAATCCGACAAAGACTGACCGAAGCCAGGGAACTAAATCCAAGCAGACTGATGAGAGAACAAAGAATACCTGGACAAGACGCAAAGAACGTGTTTATACGAAAGCTTCCTTGACTCTGAACTGTCTCTTAGGGAACAACAAGTGGGGGCGGGGCTCGGTGACGACATCACGCAAATAACACAACAGTAATATTATTTGTGAACTGCCTCCTTAGTGGGAGCTTGGAGTGTCCTGTGCGCTGGCCACTACAACAACAGAGTGAGGAGCTGCGACATGCACGGCTGTGGAACTTTCAACTCCAGGGGGTGATTTGCTCAACTGTCATTTTGAAACTCAAAAGGGATTTTTTTTTTTCTCATGCTGAATTTCGAGCGTGATCAACTCTCTGAAACTATCCTGAGGCGCCTCTCGCTCAATCTGTCATCGGAGAGTTACGAGGTACTTTATCAGGACAAGAGCGCCATATCGCAGAAACTGAAAAGCAATTGCCATGTACCTTTGGACGTACACTGTATCATAATGGATAAGTGGCCCGTCTCCAAGGTCTCCGTCAGTGAGCTTCGAGTACCTCGCACATAAAACGTTGAAGTTGCAAAATTCATCAAATAGAATAAAACTTTGAACCTGACAAGCAATTTGGGGTCTGCTTAACAACACTAAGTACTTTTATGTCATGTCACGCAATTCCATGTTAGGCCTTCTCTGACAATAAACTCAAGTGGAACTCTTTTTTTAAGATATGATTAGTGATTGTCCCTTCAAAATAAACTCATGTCAGTGTTTTTTTTTTCTCCTTCCTCTCATAGAGGCCTAAATAGGACAGTGGACTTGGTGTGTGCTGATTACGCTGCAATCAGCGCTCCATTCTCAGGCTCTTTGGCTGGTCCAGTGAGTCAGAAAGATACAGCTGGTTTCCAGTACGATGGTGTCAAACTCGTCAATGACGGTAGGATTGACTAAAAACGGATCTTTTTTAATTTCAAAGTACGAGGAAAGGTTGTGGAGCTACGTTTGGCATCGAAAGTGGACGTTTCAAATGGTCAATGGGATTTTCTATTCAGTCGCGCATTCACACCCATGGACAATTTAGAGCCTCGTATCTTTGGGGAATGTGGGAGGAAGCCAACACGTGCATCGAGCAAACATACAAACTCCACACGTGAGGGCCTGAGTCTAGTTGTCGCTGTACTCCTGACAATAATACAATTTCCATATTTAGGATGGTACTCAGTAGCTACACGGCATGCCTCCACCAAGGCTTAAAAATGATAAATGAGTCCTTCTGATTTTTTTTTTTGAATAATTAACCAACAAAGTGGCTGCCACACAATTTTTATGTTTTCCTGCAGCTCTCTCAGATGGATTTGGTGGGTCATTGCCCTATTTGGACACAATAGTGAACCGCAACGTTGAAAATAACAAGTTGGCAAAAAAATATATACATATACCCTGTCATCTTTAAGTAACTCCCAGTAATCTGTCTTTTTTTTTTTTTTGAGGACTAAAAAGACAAAGGTGCCGCTCTGGTATTAATGGCGAAACCGTGGGAAGGGGGTTTAGAGATTAAAGAGATTATATTAAGATTCCACTAAACTCTCGGTTGCCTTTAACACCGAGGACCCCCTTTTCATACAAATAAATCTACATCAAAGGCCAAATGATGACCCCGGCGAGGAACACACACACACACACACACACACACACACACACACACACACACACACACACACGCTGGCAAACACGCTTCTGCATGTTTGCGTGAGCGTATCTCGCAAGCACATCATTAGTGCCGTGGCCCCTAATTGTGCAGCATTAACACAAAAGTCTGGATGTGCACTCAGCTCCTTTCATCTACGGCTAAAGTGAAGACATGATTAAACATCACAGGGACGCATTACCTCGCCCTGACACACGCATTAATGCTGAAACTCATCATTAGCAGGCGCAGGTGATGGGGTTGAGTTTGCTCCTGGGCTGTTTGGTTTTCCAATGCCATTTAGGAAGATAGCGGTCCTGGCGTTCAGTATGTAGTACGATTATGAGAACATGTGAATATGAGAAAAAAAAATCATCTATTTCCTGAGCTAGTTTAAATCCTTAAAATCCTTCGTGAGGACTCTTCCAAGAGAATCACCTTCATGCCTTTGTTGTAATTGATAAGAGCGTTGAGGAACATGCTTGTGATGAAAAGCGTCACTACAATATCATCCTCCACTTCATCCCAACTACATCCTCCTCCGACAGCTTTAGTATTGTATTAGAAAGGGGGGTTGGGGGGGGGAGTACTCATCACTTGATATACAAGTCACTCTTTCGGCTTATTCAAATAAATTCAAGGGTCTGTTTATTTTTTTCTCTCTCCCACCCAGAGCACTGTGTAAAGATCTTTAACATTCGACCTTTCCGTTACACTGGCAAGGTGGCTCTGGGGGAGCCGCTGGGTTACGTGCTGCCCTTGCAGGAGCACTTTGCCGGCATCACCTCGCACCTGAAGCTCCAGATGTGTGACGGCACTGACCCTTCACCCTTCATCTGAATGTCCGCGCTGACATTTTCCTCATGCTACTTCCGAATATGTATACATACAGTATAAAATAAATACAAGAGCAGCATCAAATATACCACTTGTACCATTTTTAATTTTGATTGACATTGTCAGAGGGGTAATTTTGTAGAGAAATGTTTATTGTTGTGGTTGATGTTTGATACTTTAAAAGAAGTAAAATGAAAAATATTGAGAAAGAATTACTTACTGTACATGATAAAACAAAAACTCTCAATGCAACGCTGTCCCACAACAATCTACAATTAACAATAATACATTAAAAGAACACCCCGCTGACTGATCATTGTGAAAGCAGAATATTTGATACAGCTCTTGTACTGAATGTCATTAAACAGTCTCTGCTAGTAGTTAAAATGTTGCGGCCAGTACACCTTTACATTTTGCAATTAAATCAATCTCCAGCTGTTTATTTTTATTTTTTGTTAAATTTACAGAATGTATACTACTAGTCTTGCATGTACTGTACGTTTCCTGTGCTACAAGTGAATAGACCATTACTGTTCATGTGACAATATGTCGTGTGACTTTTTTCTAGCCAAACAGAAATAAACGTTTTATTTCGTCATTTGTATCATTTAATTATTTCCATAAAATGTCATATCTGAGAGTAAAAACTAGAATTCCCGCTTAGATAAAACTATTCCATTTTCTAGAACTGGAGCCGATCCTAATCTTGGGCAAGAGGTCGGGTACACCCGATCGAGACTAAATGGAGATTCCACACCAACACTGCCGACATTCTAACTTTTTAAAATTGAAATTAGAATTCAAAATCAGATATATTTAATGTCTTACAAATATGTACTTACTCTTCTATCTGAATCACTATTCCATTTTATCAATATCTTGTACTAAATATTGTCGTGTTTAACATTCTGCACGTTACAAAAAAAAAAACATCTTTTTTTTACTAGTTCTGATTTTCTTTGCAGCCACGAACACGTCATCAGCTCAATTAGATGAAGTGCCACATGTACAGTAAAGATGTGATGAACACAAACTGCCGACAGATGGTGCTGTTGTACAAGTCATCAAATCCAAAGTCCCAGTAAGTAATCCATCTACCACATAAATCAATAATCACTCGAATGAAACGTGAAGATAGATGGATAGATAAATAGATAGGGAGATATTTTGCAAACATAACACGTGACGTCATTAGTGGTGTCTAATTTTTCCGATACCCAAAAAAAGCGCACCACCGAGAAATCATCGTGGTCCTGTCGAGTCTGCCGCGGGGGAGGTTCGGATGTGACGCTTTTTTTTTTTCCTCCTTGTTTTAGTGGACCGTCCCACTTTAAGCCAAAGTGGGCGAGCTGGGATAGGCTGGGAGTGTGCTTGGCGGCCGAGCAAGAGAGAAAGAAAGACAGAAAAGGAAAGGAAAGGAGCTAACTAGGAAGTCTGCAACTTCTCCCGGGCAGCGTGACGTGGGACGGGAAATAGGACGACTTACCGGAGGAAAAAAAAAAAAGACAATTTGGAGGTGCACATCTGGGAGACGCGGATGACTGAGAACCGTCACGGTGCAAACTTTATTTATCGCTCAGATTGATCTTCTTGGAGGCGACACACCGAGGAGTATATCATGCCGAGGAGGACCGTGCAAGAAGTGACCGTGCAGGATGTCCAAAAACGGAGAAACCCCAGCAAACATTATGTAAGACTCCTCTTAGTTCACTAAAATAACACGCTCGTGGTTCAGTTGTGAAGCCCATTAAGGTTTATCTGCAGCTTTCTCCTCTTTCCCCTGCCTCACTCCTGTTGACTAAAGTAAAAACAAAGAGAGGATCAAATTACCGCTATCTGCTAGATGCCAGATTTCTAACGGGATTGTTTTTTAAAGGAACAGACTTTGGCAATTTAGTATGTACCAGACATTATGTTTCAGTGACTAAAAAACTGTGAAAATGTTGTTAATACATCTCGTCATAAGATCTGCGTTACATTGCGAAGAGTTGCATTCAATTGGACAACTGCATGCCCCCCACCCCCCACCCGCACCCCCAGTAATTTCTCTGCATCTGTAAATCACATGGGGAATAGAATAAGAAAAAGTGTACAGTACGACATTCCACATTTTGTTCAATTTCCAGACACTCAAAAATGGAAAAGAAACCATCTTGGAGGAAAAACTTCACTCATCTGCCTCAAATAAGGTCACCGGAATAAAGGAAACAGCTCTTGGCATGACAAAATGCTATTCAGCGAAAACCACAAGAATAAACCTGTTCTGTTCACATCTATGGATGATTTGGAGTCTTCATGCATATTTTTGGAAAAGGGAGGAAGTCAGACTACCTTAGCAAAACTCACACAAAGATCAACATGCAAACTTCACACAGGAAGGCCCGAGCCAAGATTCAAACCCAGAAACATTTAATTGAGAAGCAGACTTGCCAACTACTATTCCACTGTGCTGCTTTTTTTTGGGGGGGGGGGGCACAGGAAAAGCAGCCCTGCCAGCCGTTGCTCAGCCAAAACCAGGCTGGAAGTATTTTCAAAAGAATTATTCCATAGGAAATCACATAAAGTGAAGCAATCCGTTCCAGGTTCAAATCATCGTCATTAAAATATGAACTGTGCAGGTGATGGATTTGAGTAAAATGACAACATTCTTAACGGTCATTTGACCATATAGATGTGTAATTGATCATTTATTGTATGCAGTCACTATTGAGCTTCAAGTCTGACCGACTCAAGGTATCACTTGAATGCAACGTTGCAGCGTTGATGCGTATTCCTTTATGATTGTGATTTGCGAAAAAGTTGGGATCTCGTGTGGGACAAAAGAATGTCAACAGGACAAAGGCTCATTTCTTACCACTGCACAATAGAGCCTCCGCAATTTTGCGTGAGGCGAGTGAGGAAGTCATAGAGGCCGTTGCCTGCCAAAGTGCACATGCGTGACATCATGTGAGGCGGCAGGGCCAGCACCAGGCTGCCAAAAGATGCAGCAGGGGTTAGTTCCGAGGCCCTGGTGCGTGATCGTATGTTTGGCCGCATCCAAAGAGCGACTTTGGATTTTTGGGGGAGGACACAGTTGACATATTTTCTCTGCAAATCTGCCGACCGTGCACCTTTATAAACGTCAAATATTAGCTTGTCAACTTCAACCAAGCCTTTTATATTCACTACCAGCAAATTCTGGACCAAGTCTGAAAAGACGTTTGACAACGTCTTTGGGAGTTAATGAGTTAAGCTCACACACTGCATTTAGAAAGTTATATACCAAGTTCAAATGCCATATGGTGTTTTACCGGCTCTTTCCATTGTCATCGTTGACTCCAGTTACCCTTGAAAGAGTGAGCAAGGGCAGGGAAAATCTGGGAGGGAGGCCAGCAGCCGACACCAGGGGGTTTCCAGCCACCGCAATCCTTGAGGGAGGATAATAAAGAACTGGGTCAAGCTTCAGACTTTCGGCCATTAGGCAACTTGCTAACAATATATCTTCAGTTAGTAAGAAGGAGTAATCGGTGCACTTCAAGTTCACCACTTGATTTCAGAATGTGATGTCATGACTTATTCAGACCTCCCTTTGTCTTTCAAAAATGGCTTCCTTGTTTCACTTGGGTGGATTTTTTTTTTAAAAAACTACATTGCCCAAGTCTGGTTTGATAGAAGGATTATGCAGAAACTGCAAATACGCATGAATGTTTTGTGGCATGCCAAGGAAGAATCCATTAAATGGATAACATGGGGCAGCAACACCGCATTTTCTCCTTTTGCCGTTACGGTCAGCGGCTCGGCATTTTCTGTGAGTCAGAAAGCGGCGTGATGAATGTCCATAAAAGAAAAAAAAAGTCAAGGCACCATTATTTATGATGCACCCGCGCCAAAATTCAAATGGTAGTGTCCTGTCTGTGCGTTCCTTACCACATGTGTGATTCTCTGGGAACCAGGAAGTAGCCTTATTCGTAAAAATGAAAAAAAGACATCAAATTGATGGACACACAAATATGATGCTTGAATTTGTTGTTGTTTTGTTGTTGTTGTTGTTGTTTGAGTCATGAAACTGTTCACCCTACTTCAGAAGTCAAATGGTAGAGCCTTTGCCATTGATTCCCAAAACCTATTTTCAAGGAACCAGGAAATCGCCTGATAATTAACACATGGATGGACACAAATCCCAAATTTTGGGGACCTTAGTTGGCGGAATCCATTTTCACTGCTTGCTCTTTCACATTGTTTTAAGGTATTACTATTCAGGTATTTTTCTCTTACTGTTGTTTAAGTCAAAATGCATCCCGTGTCTTCTTTACTTGTTCTCAGTTGAGCCCGGAAAAAAACGATTGAGTGCTCTAACTTTACGCCATCCTCACTGATGAATGAAGTGGCCCACTAACGGTCTGGAGAAACAAACATGAATGGCTTTTGTTCAACCTTGGTGGCAGTCTGTGCTCTCATGAAAAGCTCCAATTTTAGAAAAGTGATGTCACAGTCCAATGTTCTGGATCCTGGCCCGATAATGGCTTCCTCTTTAACAGGAAGTAGTGTACATGGACCGCGGATGACAACGTGTAATCGCTCAGGATTATCACATTAGAAAATAACAATGGCAACATTTTGAGGGGGAAAAAAACAAAAATCCCATTTTGCATATAATTTTTTTTATATTTATATATATATATTTTTTTTCTCCTAGGTTTACATCATCAAAGTATCCTGGACCGATGGCAGCACGGAACTCATTTACAGACGCTACAGCAAGTTTTTTGACCTGCAGGTGAGTATGTACAAATTGTTGGGTCTCGGTATTGCATTTACGATCCATTATAATTAGGTTTCACGTGAAGGATAAGCACTTTTTCATCAGTAATGACAAAATTGTAACGTTCGCTCAATCGCCACACTCATGACTGGTTATTATTCTGCCCTCCAGGGCACGCAAAAAGGGCCTGTTCAAGTTAAGTGAGTGCAGGGATGGATGTGTAATGACCACAAAAATGTCTGAGTCATTGTCAAACGTCATGCTAGCCGTATGTGTTTGTTGTGCAAAAGGGGGAATTAGCATCTGAAGTTTCCTTTCCTCTTTTCGTGGTTGGAGATCTATCGCGAGGACTCGCCGAGATCCAGGAAGACGACTGGACACACACACACACAATACGTGACTAACCTTAATTGGATTACAGGGCTTTACACTTGATTAAGTTCCGTCAGAAACATGAGCGGCGACATGGCTCCGATACTAAAATGACAGCTGGTTGATTATGAAATTTTGAGGCGCATTGTACTGCACATTTGCTAAATTGGCTTGATTGATGATGGGGAACGTGAACAATCGTGTCATCGTTTTTAATGACTTTTGACGGGATGGAATACTCGCCATCTGAGCGCTCTGAACTCTGATGCAAGTACAGCGTTGTGTACAGTTGTCATCCGAAACTAGAGACTAAATCAACACTGAAATGAAATGACAGTATCTCTGAAATGATTATTCGAAAGAGAGCAGCCAGTGTACTGGATCTTATTAGATTGCACGGGGGGTATCGAGTATCGCGGCCGGTGGCTTTTCTTGCCCTCCACTTGATGAGAGAAGAGGGAGTCGTCATGACATCATCAGGCGCCCTCTCATGCAGCCTCATGACACGGAACGTAGTCATTCGTCTCCTCTTATTGCTCGCTTTTAATTTCCCGTCAGGCTCTTTGCGATCACATCCTGACACTTTACGGTCAGTTCGGTCATCGCCACGTCGACTTTAATATAACAAGAAGGGAATACATATTGTAAAGAAACACGAGTCAGTAGCTCAAGGCCAAACAGGAAGTGTGAGTCACCACTTAGCATCAACACAGCTGGACCGAGCAGCTGATGTTCCAACACGAGCGGCATGAAATGCCAGCGTGACCTTGAACAATGTGGGATGCATCGTTGTGCTTTCTTACCTGTCGCTTGCTTCCTCTGGTCCAAAACAGTTGGAATCTCAGTCCGTGTCTCCCCATTCTGTGACTCCACGTGTGAATTTGGTCTGCAACAGTTTGCTGTGTTCATTTTTTTCTCCCCCCTCCTAAAAATAGCACAGTTGTATCACCTTGAGTGTAAATTGTTACGGTCATTAATTATTGACAGTACCTGCGTAGATTTATCTTCGACACTGGTCTCCATGGTGACAAAATGAATGTTTACACATGAAACCACTTTTTTTTTCCTTCAACAGAAATAGGCTGGTTTCTTATCGAAGGATGGAAATGTTTCTGCAGCGGGGTCATCGTTGCGGTTTTTCAATAAAAAAAAAAAACATTTCTGTTCATGTCACGAAGACCACTTTTCCATGCTGCACGCGTGTCCGCTCAGCTGCTAAAACTCCCAACAGTCCCTTTTTGGAGACACTTAAAAGCTAACGGAAATTTTTTTTTTTAAAAATCCGATACCTCGCCTCTTGCTTCTTAAGTATTGCGCAGCTGTCACATATTTTCCATGTGCAGTAATCAAAGTATCAAAACTCTTAAC
>CAAKHF010010651.1:60809-73490 GCA_901007745.1 Hippocampus kuda | reverse complement strand
TGAGTATGGGGGGGGGGGGGGGGGGGGGGGGTCCTTATGGTGTAGGCGTCGTAACCCAAATCAGTCTGTATGCGCCGTATACTACCGGTAACCTATCGCTGGTATTGGGTGGAATCCGTTTATCTCCAAAACCATCATTTTTTTCAAGTAACAATGACACACACACACAGACACACACACACACACACACAAATCAATCTACTTACCAGAGATGCTGAATAAAGACAACCCCTTGTAACTACGCCTTCTCGGATGGCAGTAACCCTATATGTGCAAAATATGTTTAATATGCAGATTTCAGGCGTAGACTCCTCCCTGCATCACAAAAAAACCACTTAAATATCCAAGATTACTTTTTGTTGTAAACAAATAGTTTATTGGGGTTTGATGGACATTCGGTGCGAAAAGCAATCAAGTTCACTTTACTAAGCATAAGAGCTTTGTTCATGACGGTCACGCGTGTTCATTTTGCTCCTGCGATCCTTCCATTTTTTAAGACTTTTTTGAATATATATATCTTTGCCTTGATTTGTATGAAACATGTCCTTCCCGCTCTTTTCTTTTTACGAGGTCAGGCAAAGATTTGCACACGCTCAAAGAGGTGAAAATGGATGACACCATTTTCTGCCACGTACCGAATGTCCTCAAATAGTGGACTCTGCTCTTATAAAAACCGTGACCCTCTTAAACGCCAGGTGCATTGTTAACTTGAATAAATAAACACTGCACCTCTGTTTATTACTCTTTACCATTATTGGTTTTGTTTTGTCTTAACCAGAACCCACGGCCACTGTAAAGTTGATGTTTCGTAGTGCTGCTTCTAGAGTGGATTTATTCCATGGGAGACAAACACAATAGTGTCCTAAAAAAAAAAAATTATAATAATAAAGCAAGAGCTACCCTTTAGTGAAACGGGTTGTGTTAATATATTTACTATAATAAAGCCGCAAAAATTATACTTGAAAGAAGTGCAAAGTGAAAAAAGGCTTAAATAAATGAAGGCCTCCTGCCAATGGATCGTACTCTCTGCAGTTGAGTAAATAAATATCATCAACCGCTATATGGGGGAAATGGTTCGCACATCATAATTGAAAAAGTAGGCTTACGAACAGTGACCAAGTAATCGGTGCAATTATTTACAGTACAGTATTTACAACGTGCCACAGTCTGGTGTTCTGATTACAGCAATACAAGTATAGGACCAATGTACAGTACAAAAATATTGTTTTTACAAGAGGGCTTGACTGGTCTCAAGCGTGGTCAGTGTATCAAAAATATTTTTATTATGGAGACTTAAATGTCTGTCACTTATTTTCATTATTCATTGTGCGTCTTTTGACTTTTTTGGGTTTTTTTTTTTTAATCACAAAGAGACTAGAAAGAGAAAAGGAGTGAAATTGATTGAGGATTTCATTGAAAGTGAGCGATATTTGGTTTGGACATACAGTGTTGTGTTCTACGGTTGTCATCACCACTAAGCAAAGTGGATAAAATAAAAAGTTCATTAGAAAATTAGACAAGACTTAAACTGAGTTGCTGTGTTCATTTGATACACAACCGACAGTCATTAAAAGGATACAATTAAGTTTGAGGTAAGTTAGGTGCAGTATATGAAAGATAAATGTGTGGGTACATCATGTCATCATGGCAGTATTATCAGTTTTTTTTTTTCATCTTTAACTCAATAAACATTTCAGTGTTTTTTTCCATTCTGGTGGTTTCATTTGTTTCACGAAGTCTTACTAGTATAGCAAACAATTATGGTGGTTACATGAGAATAATTGCACCACGAGCAACCTATTGGCCATTTTCGTTGTTAACAAAAACAAAAATTTAAACATTCATGACAATTGTGACAAAAAAAAACATTTTTAAACATTCGTTTAGGGGAAGCAAGCAACCAAGAATATTAAGCAAATTGAACTGTACTTGGAAAAAAAATGTTAATTTGGACGAGAAACGTTTGTGATTTACAAGATCGGTACAACAGCTCCACCTTCTGGTGAAATTGTGAAAAGCAATTTTAGCTGAATCTTGGTTTCTTCCATTTCTATCGATAAAAAATACTGAATAAATATTAGATTATGATTTAACCGTGATCACAATTTTCCCATCTGATAAAATTTTCTAAGGAATTCAAACCCAAGTTTCATGTCGAGTTGACTTTTATAAAATTCCCTGCAAAACGATTCATTTACTGCACTGTAACACATGACCAAGGAAAAGAACGAGACTCCAAATCACCTACATTTGACATTGAGAATTTGGTATGCTGTTTGTTAAATATGAGGGTAAATTCCACCCATGGAAGAATCCAATGTCCCAAGAGTTGAGACAATACTGAACTGGGCTAGGGTGAGAAATTTCAATTCCTTCCTGACGTTGAGACTCTAAAAACAGCGCCACCGTTTGCTGGAAGTATTCGGTCCAAAAGAATTTCAGCTGGACAATGTGTAAAGTTTCGAGTCAGTCAGTTGTGAGTTAAAACTAACTTGTCATTCATTCAATAACTTGAATTCCTTAAAAACTCTTGCCAAAGTCTAATAATTAGAAAATCTATATTTATTAGATATTTACAATAGTGGTTCCTTCTAATACAGTTTCAATCACACTCATAAACCAGCATACATTCCACTTTATGCAAACTGAGGCAGAGCGGAAGACCTAGAGGAACCCAGTAACCTCGATCGGAAAAGAATAATGAACAAGAGAGCGGAATTTAAATGTACCTAAATGTCGATTTAATATATTGTACTTTTGCAGGACAAAAAAAATTACAATTCAGCAGAACAAATCTTTGCATTCCCTTGAAAACCAAACAATTAAAAAAAAGTAATATTGCACTTAGGTTAGCATGCAGATTAACTACTGCAACAATTAAACACTCAAAATGTTTTCAATCCATCAACTGACAAACAGTATTTCGCTTTGGCTTCGTCACTTCCCATCCAGTGTTGCTGATTTCTACAGTAAAACAATCACTTCCCTCCCTCCTGTGTTAAAACAAATTCCTAAGGAGTAATTTAAAAGAAATACTACGAAGACTATTTTTGTTCAATTTGGTCTCGGCAATACCCCATTCAAAGTATAATAATGACTCTCATCTTAATAATGACGATAGTAACAAACATCCTTCATACCGCAGCTCCGTATTAAAAATATACATTTGAAAATATTTAAATTAAAAGTTACAGTGACAAATTGTGATTAAACTGTGAGCAAAAATAAATTAAAAAAACAGGCACATTTTGGCAGTTCCGGGACAAAACAACGTAAGGCATACAGGAACGTAGTTTACTTGCTGCATATTTTGTCAATTGCATTGACATTATCAAACATCCCTTTTAGAAAAAAAGTCTCTATTCCCTATTTGGGCATTAAAAAAATAAAGATGACACCCTCTTAACTAATTTTTAAAAAAAAATCACCTAAATATAAACTACTATTGGGGTGTGGCCTTTGGTCGTCAACCAACAACGTGACGATTATGTAGTAAGGAAAAAACAAATCAAAAAATTACGAGGTACGACATAAATATGCACTTATTAACATGAATGCTAACATAAGGAGGCGAGCGGGATTCTGTCGCGACGGAATCAAATTAAAAAGCAAAACGTCGTGCCCCGTAAGGTAGGTGAGTTGGAGAGAGTTTTGAAAACGTGAATGTGGATGTATCACAGCAGTAGCATGCGCTTTATGTGGTGGAGGAGTCCTGATAGGGCACAAACTTGGAGAGTTTTCCAATAGATCCGCCCGGAGTTGGGAAGTCGCCCATGTCGGTGATCTTAAAGAAAGCGTCCTGCTCCTTCCTCTTGTTCTTGAGATCCTCCTCGAGCGCCTGTGATGCAGGAAGAGGAAGAACACATGACAAGATACAGAGAGACAAAACGATGACACATGGTGTGACCCGCCTGGATCTCAATTGAGATTTAGAACATCTCAACTCCTTTCTGAGCTCGTCTGTACGGCACTAATATCAGTTATTCTACGCGGAGACTACACTTCAATTAAGTAACGACATACCGTTGCTGAAATAGTTGTGTTCAGTCCCGTTACTTAAAGCATCGCAACATGGATGCTAGCTAGCATTAGCATAAACTGAGCAGGGCCATTTCTTAAGAAGCTGTGTGGCTTTTTTTTTTTTTAATAATTCTGTTTGTTTAGCTTGACAGTATAAACTTCAACTGGGAGTGTGAAGCCACCTTAAAGCACAAATAAAAAGTGAAGGTAAACAATGGCTCACATATCGAAAAAAACTCAGAAGTCCACATCATTTCTATCACAAGGCACGCCGGTATTTTGAGTTGCTCGATGAATCGTGACAGGAAACCTACCATCTTCCTCGGTTTCAGCTGCTCCCTCCAGTCCTTCAGCTGCTGGTTGTGCTGCTCATCCAGCTGTTTAAGCCTAAGTGTCTCATTCTCAAGCAGCACGTGGGCCTTCTCATTCTGAGGTAGTCACATTTATGATTATTACTATTATTTATTTTTATTTCTTGGGGGGCAAAACAATTTTTTTGTGTAGGTAAAAAAAAAAAAAGAAGTGTACGTGTGTGTACCTGCAGTTGCTGCAAATCTCGGATGTTTCCCTCGCAACTGCCGACCATGTCCCTCATTTGATTCTCGTGCTTCAGCTGCTGTTGCTGCCTCTCGTTCTTTTGACGCTTCTCCTCCTGCTGGGAAAACTTCACAGGGCAAATGAAACAAGATGTGAGAAGCGGGGTGATTTGTGGTTGTGGTTGTGTCATACACATGACAACAATCTACTTGCATGGTTTACACAACGGTTGTACCTGTTTGATCTTCTCTCTGTCCTCTGAGCTGTTGCCTGAGGAGTTGATGCGCAGGCTCTTCTTGAACATGGCCAAGCGGGTTTTGGCTTCGTTGCGCTGGTTCTTGGGCAGGCGACTCTTCTCCTGTTGCTGACGAACTCTCAGAAGCTCGATCATGCGCTGGTTGTAGCTCTGCATGTGCTCCTGCTCCTGGATTTTCACAGAAGAAAACAAGGGAAGTCGCAGGAAGAGGAAGAACACATGACAAGATACAGATAGACCAAAAAAATGACACAAGGTATGTCCTGCCTGGAGCTCAATTGGGATTTACAAGGTCTCAACACCTTTCTGGGCTCATCTGTACAGCACTAATATCAGTTTTTCTACCCGGAGGATGTGACGGTCATGACTACACTTCTATCGAGTGCCGACATATTGTTGCTGAAATAGTTGCATTCAGTCCCGTTATTGAAAGCATCGCAACGTGGATGCTAACTAGCATTAGCATGTCGCAATGACGTCATTTGCCATTTACCATGCTGTGTTTTTTAAGGAGCAGATGCCTCTGCTGGAAATATTGATCTTTCAGCTGCTGCTTGAGTAGCTGGTGTCTCTCATGGAGGCTCCTCTCCTCCAACTCCCACACCGAAGATTCGCGATCTGAGCGGCGAGATAGGAGGACGGCGAGAACAGACGGTTAAGCATAAAGCATCACACGACGCGCTCTCACGCTCGCCACAGAAACCCCAACCTCGGATTAGCTGCTGCTTCTTGTTGAGACAGTCCTGCTCCGTATCGGCAATCTCTTTCTTGTTGTTGAAGGTGATTTGGTTGAGGGTAGACTCCAGGTGGTTTTTCTGGGCTGCTAGGAATTGTGTCTCCTTAAGACACAAGCAGGGGGAAAATTCATGAGACATTCATGAATAATTCTTCGTAATAATTCATTCATATGTTCTCGTCACCGCACCTCTTGTTGCTTGGTTTCTTGGTAGGAATTCATTCGGTGTTTCAATTGTTCTTTGCGCTCACCTCTTGGGAGCTTGTCGACAGATTGTTTCAACTGTCGAGGGGGGAAAAAAATGCTGTCACTCATTTGCATAAGAGAGCTGGGCCGGATCGTGTCGTGTCAAAGGTGCATTGGGAAATGTTAAAAATTGTACTTTTTTTATTTTTTTTTGTTTAAACACCATCCATTTTTAAGTGTGCCTACCTCCTTTTTCAGATGTTTGAGTTGATCCTGGAACCTCTGGTACTCGCGCTGTTGCTCAGCTTTAATGCGTTTGGTCTCATCTTTGAGTTTACTTTGGTGGTCCGTCTCCATCCTCTCAATGGTTTGTTTCTGATGCTTCTCCAGGTTCTCCATCTCCGCGTCGTAGAATTTCTTCTTCAGCTGTGAAGACGACACTACGGCATTAAGAAATGGCATGACCGAGATACTGTAATAACCCAAAGACAAATAATTCCGATACGAAGACAACCGTGATTTAGAAGCGCAAATCAGTGCCATACAGTGAAATGAATTGGAAGTTGTACACTTCTTTTGGGAAGACGCCGGGCCCGACACTAAGCACATCAAGTGCAACCGGATCGATGTTCTGTTGCGTCCCGTGAATGGCATCTCACATTCATTTCTTGGTCGAAGCGTTTTTGCATTTGGTCCTTCTGCATTTCCAGTTTGGCCTGCAGCTGAGCCAGGGCTCGCTGCTCCTCTTTCTGGAGTAAACGCAGCTCGCGCAGCTCCTGGCGCCTGGACACACAAAACAAAACACAAAAGTACCAGGTTAAAGTCGACTGTCAGTGACATCTCATTAAGTTTGTGACGGTATGTGTAGGGTCACATTCATACCACTAGGTGACATGAGTGATGCAGCGGTAGGACATCAAAGAGGAGTCAACAATTCATTTCATGTCATGGGGATGACTGGAGCCTTTTTGTGTACGCTTGCTTCGCAAGTTAAAAAAGAGGTCAAGATGCCTGGATTTGCGTGAACATCACCAGGAAAAGAAATGGCGCATGCAAAAGAGGAGGATTGGGGTAAATAATATATCTTAATATAGGCTGTATAGATCATTGAACTTCTGTTTACATTTGACTCCATTCCCCCCCCCACTTATCGGTATGACCCAAATTCTCCACGGTGGTTCATCAAGATGCCGACGGGTGAGGCATTCCTGTTTGTTTGCGTATCAGATGTGCATGAGGTTTGTCCGCATACCTGAGGAATCTCATCTCCTCGTTCTTCTTCTCATCGTCCCGGATGATCTTCGAGGTTGTCACGCTCACCTCCACACCGTCGACCACAAACTTCCTGGTTCGCCTTAACGTCTTCCGAGAGTAGTCCTGCAGGAAGGAAAGAAAAAGGGGGTTGCTGGTGTGTGTTACATGCTCTTAATTCATGTGACATGCACTTCAAAAAATATACATATATATATACATATATGTATATATATATATACATATATATACATATATATATATATATATATACATATATATACATATTATATATATATATATACATATATATACATTTTATTTATATATATATATATATATATATATATATATATATATATATATATATATATATATATATATATATATATATATATATATGTAATAGTACGAACGCATTCAATCGCAGCCATTTCACTGGAGCAACCCCCTCAATCCCAGTGTTTCAGTGGATTTTGACTGATCTTGCAAGGCCCACAGAATATTTGGTTCTCATGCTATATAAACATGGGGCCTACCAAAATAAAGTTTGGACTCTCTTCTTTCAGCAGAAAAAAAAATATGTTCATCTTTTTCCATTCTTCAGCAATCAGAATTACAAAATGGCCAAGTTTTATGAAAATGGCGATTCCTGGGCAAAAGACGAAGAGCTTTTTGTAAAAGCATACATTTCAAGCACGTGAGGCACCACTGCCACCTACTGGTCACTTTACATGATTTACAATGCAAACGGCTTATCCTCATTCAGAGATTGCATCAGCCCCTCCTCCTCTCTATGATGCAAAAAAAAAGGACTTAGACGTACAAGTACGTCTTTGGTAGGCGGGGCCTAATTTTAAAAAGACGTACAAGTACGTCTTGTGGCGTTAAAGAATTAATAATACATCCCATTACTAACATATATGCAAAAACAAGGGCTCATGTTAAATACGCCTGCCTATTGATAGTCTATTCAGTGACCGCAGTGCCTCTCGTTGAATAAGCTGTTCTGGAAAAAAAATAAATAAAAGAAGACAAAACTCCACACAGAGTTCAACAGGATTTTCCAGTCATGGTCAGTCGGGCGTCCGTAAAGCTCCAGAAGCAACTGGGTGACAGAGAGGCGCATAGAGAGCTCCATTCACCGGAGGTCAACCGCTGGACTGTGGCCACACAAAGGCCACATTGGGCCTCCGTGAATGGGACACCGTGCATATTTTGCCGCCAAGAAGGCTCGATGGAAACCACTCATGAAACACCCTCTCTCTTTCTCTCGTCTCGTACGTTGGCATTACACCTAACCTGTTAAGCCACCACGCTCATTTTATTTGGATTTTTGAGAGAATCCCTTCCAGGTTTAAGGATAAAAGTCATGTTGAGACCTTTTGAAGACTACTTAACAGTCAAATGCTTCTCGTTCACTAAATGTGACCAGGAGGAGTTGGGTATCTAATCATTAGACGGACATCTTAACTCACCAAAATAAGATATCCTTTATTTGTCCCACACTGGGGAAATTTACAGTCTACATCAGCAAGATTGTGGGTAGAAAGAAGAAAGAAGGAAAAAAAACAATGTTCAATTAAGTGCAATATAAATACAATATAAATAAGGTCGCAGTGCTATTTACAATTGTTTTTCACATCATTTAATTATTATTATTTTTTTTTTTTAATTCAGCAGCCTGACAGCAGTCGGTAGGAAAAATGAAGTCTTGACGAGAGTCTTGTTTTTGTCATCTGGGGTGTACCGTAATTGGCTCACGTCGAAAGAGCATGGCCAAGTAAAAACTGTTTTTTTTTTCTTTGTGCTTTAGAAACACTTTTTTAATCGCCTTCGCTGGTCTATGAAAGGACTAAGCAGGATTTTTGTTGGCTTAAATTGAGTCAATGTTGGTCCAATTTTGATCACTGGCTGGAATTGCAGTTCAACAAAACCCAACTAGCGCAACGCTAGTCAACAGTGTTGATGATGTCAGACCTTTCAGAGCCACGTGTGGATCGAAATTAGGCTGAGGTGGCCGCTGCAAAATTGTACATGTAGGAAAACTCTGTTTAAGCACTCGCTTGGTGTACACGTTTGTGCCACCGGCACTGTTGTTGTTTTCATCGTTTCATACCAGCCGCCGACTTCAACGTGGGAAACAAGAACGGCGGTGCACATCCCCCGTTAATCTGGTGTAAATCCCACCTTGAACATTATACTTCCTGTATGTCATGTGCTGCCGAAAGCCTTGCGAAATACAGGGAATCCTCTGTTTCAGCGGTCTAACACCCACACCCCACAAAAGCAACAATGCAGTTTCAGTTCCTCGCGACATGCTTTTTCCAAGGAGGAGTTTTGCGGAAGACACTGGGAGCTCCTTCTTAGCACTTTTTTTCCCCTTCCTGGCACTTACTTACCCGTTAAAGAGTGTTTCACCATTTGAAGCGAAATATAAACGCAGAAAGCACAAAGTGGACTCACCCTTGCGGATACTGAGAAGCTCTCCTTATTCAAGGACAGACTCTTCATGCTCTCGGTGTCCATGCTGCCCGAGTACGAGTACCGCGTGCCATTGACCTGTCCGTTGATGTAAGGCGAGACCGTCTCGGCGGCGGATCCCATCGACGCTCGATCGCTGTTCATCTTGTTGAGCATGCAGCTCGGATTGGAAGAAGGCGCCGGTGAAGGAGCAGCAATGCGTTCTGGAGTCTGCGCCGGGCTGACGGCGGCTTGGTGATTCAGTATGTCTGCGCTCTGGTCCGGAGACGCCTGGGCCCTGGGCACCTCTGGCGACTCGATGCTGTCACCGCTTTCCTCGGATGCGTCGGACTGGGGGAGAGACGGCGGCTGTTCCGACTCAACGGCCACCTGGAAAACGTAGATTACGGTTACTGTGTATCTTTTACGATTGAAACGGTGGAACCTCAAATCGTTTGGAAGAGCTTAACAGGAAAAAAAATCTTGCAGACAGTTGGTCTACCTTCTCCTCCTCCGATGTGGGGGTACTCTTCCCATCCTCGATGCCAGAGTCCGAGCTCGAAGTCTTGATGGACACGCCGCTCTCGTATTTCTCGGACTCCAGCTTCTCTCCGAAATTCGTTTGTTCCTTGGAGGGAAGATTATGCCGCGGTAAGGGAACAGGGGCGGCCGTGACAGCGCCTGGCTGATCGTCCGACACCGAGACTGGTTCGGCCTCCTTCCCAAGTAAAGGCTCTGGGGACGTTGTGGTGGGGCTCGAAGGGTCCGAAGACTGGTCTCCCTCCAGACTGGTCTGACTGGTCTAGCGCGCCAAAGAGAAGGAGACTGGTCATGCGAAGATGTGGCAAAACACCGTATTTGAAATTCTCGTGTCCCCTTTCCGTCCAGCTTCAGTAATGTAAGCAATCGTCGCTCGGCAAGAATGAGGCCCTTCCTGCTCCAAAGTTCTTCATCACGCCCAATTAGTTCCGTGATGAAGATTACATGTATGATGTACATTCTATTTATCTCACAAAGATTTGAGGAAATGGCCATTTTTGCAACCTTATTTCATGAGAGTAATTTCCGGACACTCATACACATTACATAACTGTCTAAAGAGGGCAGTTTTATGACCTCAGCGATAATACACAGAGGTCTCCTAAGGTCCAGTTGGGTTTTTTTTTTTGTTTTTTAAGTCTAATGTAAAAGCTGAGGCAGAACAATGTATGGCGATGAATAATCGGGTCAGCGTTTTCTTTCTGTTCCAGGCTCAATACCAAAGTCTAAATTTAAAGTGCGGCTGGATGCCAGTGTTCCGGTTACTGTTCTTTTGTTTATTCTGAGGGTGGTAAAGTGCACCCTCGTGCTCTTATGTTACTTTCTAATCTCGCGGCCGCTACGGACACATGAATGGCCCCCAACAGAAGCGACCTTCAGTCCTTTGGCAGGAAAGCAATGTTTACCGAGAAATGTTTGCTGGATGTGCAGTTTGCTTGTAATCTGGAGGTAATGTCGCTTTGTAGGTTTTTCTTAGCTTGGCTGCGGGTAATATTCTGCCCCCCACCCCCCAAAAAAAAGCACACTAAATGAATGGAGGATATTTTGTAGAATGCTGGCGGAAATACATAAAATTGTCCTCTGATGAAAACAAACCACCGATGTGCAATTCTCACAGCTAGAGTCAGCAGTAAGACCTCCCTCCGTAAATGAGCAACGACAAGGACGTTAAGCGGCCAAATTCTCCTAATTTCAGTCATGAACCATAACGGAGAATTAAATGAAGGGTCCGATTGGACAAATAAACTCGATTTGGTACCACAGTGAGCTCCATGGTGTCGTCGTCCTCTGCATCCTCTCCATTGTCATCGATTTCCTCCATGACTTCAGCCTTGGCCTCGGCCACCAGCTCCCTCAGCGGTCGATTCGTCGTCACCGAGCTCACGAAAGGGTGCTGGGGGTGGGGAGGGGCGACACACAGCGGGAAATGTCGGGCGTGAGTAGCGGCGGGGGGGAATCAGGTGCGCTTCTGATCAAAACGTTGAGTAATGGCGGTCATCGGCTGGCCCCAGGTGGCAGCGAGACAGGAAGAGCACGGGCGACTTTCACCGCTGATGAAATTCGACCTGCCGCTTGTCAGCACCCAATTGTTCACCACTCAACCGAGGTGCATATGCACCGAGGCTCAATGTCACAATAGCTCAACATCACACCTTGATAACAGCGCGGCTCTTCGGGCCAACTCTTCCACTGCCGACGGAAAAGTGCGCTTTCAAAAGCAAAAGCGCGGAAACACGTTTCAATCATGAACGTGGCAGAGATAAGAAAGAGACACGTCCTGTATTATTCACAAGCTACGTAATTGAAGTGGCGCAACTGACCAAGAGAGGTAAACACGGCCGCGCATTTAATTGAGTGCGCGTTGGCAGACATCCGCGCATTACGCGCAAGCAACAATTGTTGTCGTCGTGTAACTGCGCTTGCCATTCGGCCGTTTGGCTCCAGCTTTCAAATTGGCTGATTAGAAATAACAGTCAGCTATTGTCTAATGTGGCAGGAAGTGTAAATGCTGAGCGGTGTCCGATTACAGCAGCGCATTAGGGCCACTTGCACATCCATGCGTCCGTCACACTTGCGCAGGATGCAAAAGCAGAATGGTGTGGACGCTGGGGTATAAAGGTGAGAGCAACCCGGAAAATTGCCCGCTCAACCCCAGGTTAGCCAACCACTTTTTTTTTTTTTTTTACTCATGTCCTGTTTGTGTATATCAGTAAGAGGCAAAAAAATCAAGTCCCACCTCACATGTAACAGCTGAAACAAGGTCAATGGCACAATGAGAAGGGAAAAAAAGGGAAGAACAATGGCGCTTATGTCCTCTTTTCTGGTTTTGTGTTGCGTTAAGAGGCACGGAGTCACGCATGCATGGCTGGTTGGGAAAAGGTTAAACATTTGGTGGAAGCGGAGCACAAGGCTGCCTGTGTTGCAATGGCCGGGACAGATTTAAGAATGGATGGTGTTGCAAAGTCAGGGCAAATTGACCATACTTTATGTTAAAATGACAGTTAGGAAATAGCAATACGTGATGGATCATACCAGCACTACAATACTTCTTGGGGGGGTTACGTGAGAGAAATATGTAAAAAAAAATGCCAGGCTAAATCTCTGACTTTGATGATGAAAGTTGTTGCTGTCTCAAAGGATGAGTTTATCCTAAATATGCCGGGGGGGGGGGGGGGGGGGTTAAAAAAAACCT
>CAAKHF010010651.1:37081-47173 GCA_901007745.1 Hippocampus kuda | reverse complement strand
TTAACATTTGCCCATTTGGTCAAAGCCATGGGAGCACAACCCAAAAGTGCCGGAAACAATATGAAATGCGGGGGGACTCCCCATATGATGAGCCCACACCCAGCATGCAGTTTGCGTGCAGTTTCTTATCAGTCCCAGCGGGCCGAGCTGGCTCCTGAGATTACACACAACGCTGCTGATGACCTCACATGAGACGCATCACACATGTTTGCGCCATTCTAAATTTGAACATAAACTCAACTTGGTGTGTGACTTAATAAGAGGAAGTGTCCACTCCCTCGCACTGAGGACACAAGTTGAGTTTCTCTTTCATTTGATGAGAGGCAGCGACGGCTAAGCAAACGCAACTTCAAATTTGGATCGACCTGGAGCCGCAGCACACTTTTTACGTGGCAGAACCTCGGAGAGTGGGGGAGGGGGAGTGGGTGGGGGGGCATCACTGACAGCTTGATGGGGCCTAACCTTACACAGGTTGCACGTGTGTATGGAAACACTTCGAGGGACAGCGACAGCAGGGAAATGGACTCAGCAGCACGTGGCTCATTAATTAGTGAGGGGAAACATTTGCAATTTCACTTGACACCCATGCCTCTCTCCCATGAATGCAAGTTTAAGTTTGAAAGGAAGAAAAACAACCCCCTCACCCCCCAAAAAAAAAAACTGAATAAACTGTCAGCAAGATATAAGTCCCAGGTCCAGTTTTTTTTTCCCCCGTCATCTTTCTCCATTGTGGATCAGAAGGAAAAAACTGCTTTTTTACATGTGCGTGTGGACAGATAGATTAATATACCGTCCGAGTGTGTAAATGGACAACGTGTTTACATTGGAGAGACATTCAAACCACTCTCTTAGGTAACAATTTTTATAAGGGATCTCCTCGTCACTAGCGCGGCACGGTGATCGACCGGTTAGCGCGTCGGCCTCACGGTGCACTAGTTAAAATGTTCGCGGGAACGAGTTCATTTCACCAATTGAGTCTCCTTTCCTCTCACATAGAAAGTGATAACGTCCGAAAGCTTGTGTGCACTTCCTCTCTTTGCAATCACATGTTCCTATTCTCCATCTGACGGCTGCAGGTGTTGAACCGTCCTCCTCCTATCCACTCATGCAAAACTAACAGCTGAGACATGTCCTTTTGACAAAGGACAAACATCGCGGGGACGCATGACAACTATGACCTCCGAATCCAATTCACAAAGACCTGCAGGTCAAGAAAACTGAGTGCTGAGAAAGACATCTTTCCTCATCTGTATGAAAGCACCCCTTAACTTTGTGTACCTTTCTTCCTGATACTGTTTATTAAGCCTGTAGTTTATATTCAATATTGACTTCAACACTGCTCCTTTAACGCAGACTTCTGAAAGGTCAAAGACGCCCACTGTACTCGACTGGGCAGTGCACAGACACTGGCAGCTTGTACAGAAGGAAACTAGTTGGCCAAACACATCAAGATTAAATCGTGGACCAGAGTTCTCCTGCTCGTGCCCATAAGGAATGGATCCAAGAGTGCTTTCAAACTCCCCGCAGCTGGATTTACTCGGGATTCCTGAACAAGGAAGGGGCAGGGATGGTAACTGAATGGGAAGTTGATTTGAAAAATGTGCTAAACCCATTGTGTGTGCAACTGCTGTTAACTAGAAACATCAGTGAAACTCGTTGGTCTTGTTTGTTTTGGAAACATCAGGAAAAGGTACAAGCTTGAAGAAGAGTTATGAGCAAAATATGAGTCGCGAGGTGTATTGGTAAACCGAATGAGTTCTTTAAGCGTACGGTGAGTTGGTGATAACCATAGAAAAATGGTGATGTGTTCCAAATAGCTTTTTTTTTCTTTAAGGTAACAAGACAAAAAAAAAACATTTCTTAGGTGGGGAAAAGGGGAGCATTATTGCTTAGCTGAAAATACCGGAACATCATTTCAAATTGATAGGTCCCAGGCACAACAATTCTGATTTGGGCCAACACTCAATCATACACCTTCATACCACTTTTGAACTTCCCCTGATTATTTGTTACTCACACGCATGCATGATTCACAGACAATTAAAGGAAAACATGAAAGTTTCGACAGCCAAAAAAGTTCTGGATCCGCATCAAAAATTCGACTCATTCTTCCTTGGCTGACAAGTCACCTCTTCACAAAATATATTCATTGCAGTTTTGGAATACAGTAATGTTGCTTCCTAATACATCATCTAATAGCTTAATTTTCTGTCAATTATGCGGTCGCAATATCATCAAGAAATAAGCCAAGTGGTTGCGCCCCCTCTCAGAAACACTTAATGGCTGTGTAGTCTACAAAAATGTCATTGAGTCAGTCACAAGACAGGTGTCAAGGGTTCCCCAAACAGTCGAATGACGTATTCAAATGTTTTACACAGAAATAAAGACAACGTTTTCAAAATGCCCAAAACAATTTCTCACTACATTTGCGGGGTTGGCACATTACCTTGTAGACTTTTCCAAACGCGCCATCGCCCAGTTCGCCCACAACATCCCAATAGTCGCTTGGATTGATGTCCCGGTGGACGTGCTCGTATTGTTTGGCTTTCTTTTTGATATCAAGAGTTGGCAGGCGAAGTATTTTGCTGAATCTGGCCAGCGCCATTCTTCAAAGGATCATTCAAATTCAATTAAAATAGTTCAACACGGATCGAGTTACGCACGCGGCTTGTACACTGCCCATCAAAAAAAATGTCACAAAGTCACGTATGTCTTCTTTGCCTTCAAAGGGTTATTCCACAGTGTCCATGTCAACAAGGCGCTATGTGGGTGGCGAGGGTAAAACCTCACGCATTTTCATTCATCCGCGTTGGCCACCTGCAGCAGTTCAAAGCTTGGGGTAGTCGCAGCAGCACTACTGGCCCCAGCCAACTTGTTGCTGCTCAACAAGTTGAGAGAGCGGCCCCACCTTACGTCAACCACACGCAACACTCCGCCCACTGTTGTTAGGGAAATGTAGTTTTTTTGTAGGAAAGTCATCGTCCTATTGAACGCCCTGGAGGGTGAAAGGGGACTTCATTTCCGGCTTTGGAGGGCGCAGCGTTATTTTGGACGGCGGGTTTCGAAGAAGAACAATGTTCTTGCTTTAATTAGCCCAGAATGGATAAATGGAGCGTTTCTTACCACATACAATGCCAATTTGATGGAAGCATATTATCTAAATGCTGGTTATTTACTGGACAATTTGTGCTGAATTGTTACAGGCGAGCACAAACTTATTTTGTGTACAAACAGTACTTTAGCGACCTCTAGTGTTACATTGGGCTCATGAACACTCAATTTGGATTTATGTCTCCTGATGTATTTTGCTCATACTGTACCTGTACCAACAACACGGCTGCGAACAAAAGAGGCTTTACTTTACAAAAGCAGGGTCAGTGTTGTGAAGTTAGCTATTTGTTATCTATATCTGGTGACTTTTCTTTTCGGAGAAGTTGCAATCATTTTTATTTTGAAAGTTGACACATTTCCATTTCCATTGTTTTACTTGTGACGAAAAAGGAATCTGGAGAACATCATGCTATCACTCTGCAACCCACAACTTCCTGTTGATGCGAAGTCATGACTCACTTTTAAAGAAATTATGAACAAAACATAAATAGCTTCAAAACTGCATCTGCAGCATACAATATGGCATTTTTTAAAGCTCTCTTTCAAGTGAATTTGACTCTGCCGCCAAAAGCATAGTGCTAGCTATGACACCCGCTAGTCAAAGGCTGAGCTGCACTATGTTTAATTAAAATAAGAGAACAGCTTTGTTGTCATTGTACCGCAGGGGGCGACAATATGGAACACATATGACCCATCCAAGAGACACAGCAAAACAATGACCGTCAAGGGGATACAGAATGGGAGATCACAAAAACCAACAACCCCAGACTGAGGTTCTGTAAGGGGAGCACAGTATGGATTTGGAAACAAATCCATCAGAAAGCAGGCTTACGATAGTACAGAACACGCAGGCTAGCATGTGTGGGAGTGTCGGGTGGGAACTTTACGGCCCTCCTGCAGAGCGCAGGCTTCTTTGCCATCAGGCGTCACCACATCCCTTTCTGCAGTTGTGCCACAATAGAGGAAAGGAGAGTGTATTGCTTTTATTTATTTACCTCTCATCTGTGAAGCAGATATGCTAACCACTAGTGCCCCATGCTCCGCCCTAGCCACTATATGAGGAACGAGGAACGCATTTTGGCAGTTTCCCCAAAACTATACAAAATTCCCCACAGCAATCTTTCCCAGACAGGAGGAAATCACTATAAGGAGGAGAGGAGGATCAAACAACTGCAAAGTCCCGAATATTTGTCATAAGCCGGATCATAAACCCTGTTTAATGAGCCATTAAACAGCAGCCACACTGCTTCCTGTTTCATGTTACACTGCACTTCCTCACCCTACAGTTCATATTGTCTAATCGTTTGTTTTAAAAATACAAGCAAACCGTGCATCGTCCCCCCAGATGCGTGTTCCCACTGCGTGACAAAATATTATTTTCACACAACGTCATCCTTGAGAAAGCTGTCAACACATCTTGTTTTGCGGTTGTCGCAAAGCAAGCAGCAGGTGTGTTGCCGTTGGCTTTTGTCACAACTGGTTAACACCTCTCATTATTTCTCTTACTCGCCAGGCAGCTGAGACACACAATGGGTGAGTCATCAGATGCAAAGTGTGACATGATATGGCCAAAAGTATTGGGTCATTACACATGGATATAATTGGACATGAAGGAAAGTAAATTGCTCCCAGATTGCATGACGAACCTTGATGGAACACAAACGGGCCTTCCCTTACCTTTTCTATCAGCATGCAATTGCCCAAAAATTGTACAGGATATTTCTTATACTATGCTGGATTTGGATCAGGTTGGGAGTTTCATAGCCAAGGTGATTAATATGGTTAATGGAATATGAATTACTCACACGAGAGCTATTAGCAAGAACAATACCACACGGCCAATCAATGCTAAAACATGGGTTCATGTTGTATCGTTTTCCTATCAATAGAGGGAGCCACTTTCACATACTGTACATACTGAGTCCAGCACTATGCTGATGCTCTGCAAAAAATTTTTAAAAAATCCTCCTAATCCAATCAAGATTTGAACTGTGACCGACCTTCCACTTTCCTTGATTTGCAGGGAGACAAATACAGTTTCAAAACAAGCCCAGCCTGCTGAGGCAGCTGAGTAGCCTGACACTTTTTTTCTGTCCAGGTGATATAATGCACGTCCTTGTCCATGTCTCTAAAATAGTGTCTCAGTTCCAAATGTTTGCAGAATGGCTGGCCTGGTACGAATGTGAGGTGGTCATTACATTAATCGTATGCGGAGGATGGACGACCCAACCGAAGATGTCTCATTGAGTGTTTTGGAAGGACTATGAAGTTGGTGACAATAAGCGCGTCTATCATTCCATTTTCTGACCTCTCAACCCTGACTTGTGTAGACTTTTGATTTCTCACAGGTGACACTCTTCACTTAGTGGTTAATAATGTATTGTATTATTAATTATAGTTACCAGGAATGAGATAAATAGTCAGTGCAGTGGTGCTGTAGTGAGCTGTCAAACGCCGCACATGCAGAGGCAGGTTAGACCTAGTGTTGGTATTTTCGCAGGCAAATGTAAACGGGCACAGTACGGCACATGTAAAAAAGGCTATCTTGAGCTGTTACAGGTGTAAACATATTGACTTGATTCGCTGCCAATCGAATCATGTATATATCAGGAACAGTTCCTGATATATACATGATATCAGTTTTACATAATATAAATGGACCTGCAGTTCTGAACTGCAAGTCCATTTAAATTATGTCATGAAGGTGCAACCTACCAACCAAGGTAACCATTTATGTTTTGCAAGCATCTAAAAGTTCCAGGTATTTTTTTGGAGCCTATGATACTCAAGTAATTTAACTTTTAGACTCAAAATTATTTTTTTCTACATTTGGATAGGAGGGTGAGGTGCTTTGGACAGGAATGTCCAAAGATGTTCAAAGTGTCCGGTTGCAAAAATCAGTCCATCTGAGGGTGACGAGCCGCTCTGCAGCCCATTCTCCGAGGTTGCATGAGTAACATCTGCTCGTCGGCCGGCGTCACAGTTCCACGGTGATGAGCAGGCGCGCGTGTGCGCGCGCCGCCCGAGACGCGTGGCCACAGTGGCGATAAGCACACACCGCACAGGCGGCAGCGTGGAGGTCAGACGTCCTCCGGACAGCTCAACGTTTTTGTGATTTCATAATTTTTTTTTTCCTCATCTTTGCATTTCACGTCTCGTCTCGGGTAGCGTGTGCACGCGTGCGCGTGGGACAAGTGAGGCTGTCAGAGCAGCACTGTTGCTCACTTGCAAGCCGAGCGGGAGATGTTCTGAAGATCCACGAGCAGAGAGGTACGTGTTCTGCACTTGTGGGTGGGGAGGGGGGGGGGGGGGGGCGACTTTCTATTCAATGCATGCCTCACCCTTGGTCATCATCATCCGTGCAAGGGTGTCCTCTGCGGGGAACTCGGCAATGCGGCTCCGCGCACTAGTTTTGGGGAGAATATTGTCACATCTGTCACGCAGCCTGTGAGTGACATTGCAGTAAAAAATGTTTAGCCCCCCCCCACACACACACACACACACAACCCCGACGTATGTCCCTGCATGTCACTTTATTCTTGCCTTTCTTTCTATAAACTGCTGTGAGAGGACACCATAGAACACCAACCCAGCTAGAATATGAATGAATCATCCATCGCATGAGAAAAATGATGGCTCTGGTGCTCAATGCTGAAAGATATGTTCATTTATTATACATTATGGATGCGAGTGAGATCAACCGACGCCTGACAAATTGCATGCATTTCACTTCACTGTCAGAAATAGGGCTGCACAATAGGAAGTTTGGTTTTCTCACTCAGTTTGCAATGTGCTTAGTGCTTATTAGTAAGTGCCAGGTCCCGTAGAGGGTCATGTATGTTCCCCGAATCAACTAAGTCATGTGAATTTGACAAACCATTGTGCTTCCAAAAAAAAAAAAAAAAAAAGTATAACTGTGTACCTGTGCATGTCTAAAGTTAAACTCCAATTATAATCTCGACACAGACTCTACAAAAAATGAGATGTACTCCTGGTGCGTTGCCCTGATTGAAGTACTAAACAAGAGCCTTCTGGATGACTGATGTTTTGAAGAATGACAGCGGAATAGAAGGGGGTCATTTTTGAAGTCATTCTGACAGGAGACTCCTCTTTTCACGCCGCATGTCTGGAAATAGAGTTACACATGTGCTTTTTTTTTCATGAAAAGTACATTGTTTCATCAGCTCTTGTTTCTTTTCTTCAACGGTGCTAATCACAACAAACACAAAATCCATCCCAGCTCCAGTTCGACTTTTGATTATTTTCTGACTTCAAATCTCCCCATTAGAAATAACAAATATTATCAATTCTAATTCTAACTTTTTGGGGCGGGCTTCATAAAACATTTATGTCATGTGCAGGTAAAGTTTTAAATTTGTGCGTGATGTTTACATGTCTGTCTATGTGTGTCAGGGATAGTGTGTGAGAGAGAGAGAGAGAGAGAGAGTCATACCTGCATCGACAAATATTCTGAGAATCTGTTTGCTGACATTTGTAAGTGCCTTATCCTCTATGGCGGTGTACTCATTTGACACCCGTTCAAGCAGTGTGGGTCCGCTTCCCATTCAGTGTGAATGAATGAATGGGTTGTCTGTCTTGAAATGATTGATTGGAGACAAATCCAGGGTGTAGTGTGCCTTTCGCCCCAGGTTAGACGGCATTGCAGCTCACTCCTTGGCCCTGAACAGCATACGCGATATAATGACATGTATGGCTGGACAGTTTGGATTCTTTCTTCATCAACATTTTCCCTTTCGACTTACAGCATGTACGAGTCATACGTAGGTGCAAAAGGGTACACGCACAAAACGGCCATGAAAATGCAAAAAAAAACAAGTTTTATTGTCGTCTTAAAGTTAGACCTGGGTGACGTAATTATAGGTAGACTGCACCTTGAGCGCTCGCATTTTTCACCAACCAGTTAGGCAGGCTGTGTAAGAGGAAAATACCAGTACTCCTCCGAATTAACACTTGTGAGACAAGTTTGCTTAAACGGTGTCATAATTGAACTACTCCTCAATTCTGAGACAGTTTTTTTTTTTTTTTTGCACGACGCCCTTATTCTTGAAGGCTGTTTGCTTCACTTACTCTACCACTTGTGCGCAGCCGATGGCTCCTCCTCCTCATGCACTGACAGTGTCATGTTTGCCTTCCTCCCTGCACAGGTTTGACAGTCACCAGAGAGTCACCGCCACATCAACCACTCTCCTCCCAGGCCTGCGAGCCCTCCACCTGCAGCCCTCCAGACATCATTGAAGACTGGACAGCAATTCTCAAAGGGGGTGGTGTGAATGTGTTTATACGAGTCTGAAGACCGAGAGTATACTGCTCCCCGCTTCTCATAAAGATGCAGTGTTGCATGCGTGTGTGCTGAGATTGAGAAGTGTAGACTGTGTATGAGGGGGGGGGGGGGGGGGGGGGGGAGAGTCGTGCTGACCAGGCTATGAGTGCATCCCGCCTTTGGATGCGGAGTTGAGCGACGGGAGCCAGAGCGGAGACGGACTGAGGAGTCACCATGGGGCTTGGACAGTCCAGCAAGTGTCCCGTCACGGGTGACACCGACGATGGTGAGTGTCAACTTTGAAGCTCGTCGTCTACTTGTGCGCTTCCCTAGTTGATAATAAAAGAGTGAACTGAATTGGACTTTCATGTAGAAGATGTTTCATCCTAGACATTAAAAAAAATAATAATAATAATTAACTCATTCAGTACCAGCCAAGTCTCGACCAAGTCTGAAAAGACGTTTAAAAACGTCTTTGGGAGTGAATGAGTTAAAGACTTTCTGAACCCGGACCAAATTGAAGGTGGTTAATGCTGAAATGTATTCAAAAACAACAACAAAAAAATCAGGTTCAATTTGGGTTCAACCTGTGATGATTTAATTTGACACATTAAGCTAAAAAATATATATTTTTTTTCTTTTTTTTTTTAAATGAAACCATATGGCCTCTGCGCTGCACCGCATGGCTTATTCATGCACGGAGAGTGAAGACTAGCAACAGTTTTCATATTCATATTTCAAGGAGGCAGCACGGTGGAAAAATAGTTAGCACATCTGCTTCACAGTCGGAGCATTTGCATATTCTCCCCTTACTTGCATGTTTTTCTCACGGCACGTTAGCTTCTTTCCACATTCGAGAATCACGCATGTTTGGTTAATTGAAGACTTTGAATTGCCTGTAGATGCGAGTGAGTGCCAATGGCTGTTTATTTATATTTGCCCTGAGATTTACTGACAAGCCGTCCACCGTGTGCCCCAACTGTCCAAACTAAAGTATTATGATAAAACTATTACTTTCTGATTCATTCTGATCATTTTTGTTCTTGCAATGGCAATTCAGATCATATTTGAGTTATCAAAAACCATTATATCCGGTATATGAATTAAAATGGACTCACATACTGACAGATCAGTATTTGAATCCCAACTTCTGGTCATGTCACATGTTGGCCAATGGGAAAAAAAAACCCAATCTCATCCCTGTCATCGGGCTATTTGAACGTTGTATCAGCAGTGTTCCCAAGACTGGTGTTATAATATGATATGCACATATTTCAAATGCAGAACTACAAAGTGGAGGTTTTCCCCTTTGAAGTCATCCACACTTTTGCAGCCTTGTCTGCTACGCTTTTCTGCACTCCCCGGAAGGAACCTCGCAGCTTGGTCGTCACGGTCATCTCGATATCGTCCATGTTTTTCAAACCCCGGCTCACCTGAAGATGTCAGGATGCTCAGGGCATTATAAAATAGGCACGTAAGCAGCCGCTTGAACAAAGCAAACACCGCAGGATCTCCATGTAGATGTGCAAGAACGCACAGTGGGTGATGCTTCTCACAAAGAAGAATGACATCAACGGTTCTTTGACTTTGGACTTCAGATGGCTTGCGTTTTTTTTTTTTTTGTTTTTTTTTTTTTGTTTGTTTCATTGGAAACATCCAATATAATATGCTGCTAAAGAATCCAAGAGGTTCTAACATTT
>CAAKHF010010651.1:15603-29994 GCA_901007745.1 Hippocampus kuda | reverse complement strand
GAGTCTGGAAGTGAATGCTTTTGGCAGGGGAAACTTCCCCCCTGGGAGGGGTGGTTTCCTCCGGAGATGTGCTTGGGTCAGCGGCTTGCCTGCGCGCCCACTCTGTCGGTTGTGTCGAGCTGGCACATGTTTGTCCTGAGTTAAGCGTTCAAGGTTAAAGACTGAGAGATTACTTGCAGGGAAATGAACCGGACCAACCCAGCTATGGTTGGGAAAATGGCTTTTCTGTCCTTTAATGGACTGTGAATATGAAAGATAATCCTTTATTCTACCCCCGCCCTCCCCTCCTCCATCATCACTCTGTTTGGTTTATTGTTGGACTACAAAGTGAAATGGTTGTTCCTGTTTTAGGCTAAACTGTGTGTAATGTGCATTTACTGCACAACCGTATCCACCACTACTCATTTCTTACCAAAGTTCACTTTGGCTAATCTCAAAAGATAATTACAAACACTTGGTGTGCATTTGCATTGTACTCTCTTCCAAAGTGACTTGGCAACTCTTATTGTGGCAGGCACATTGTTGCCCTTCCAGTCATTTTCTTTTTTTTTTTTTTTTTTTTGCATTTCTGTGAACTGGGATCATTTTCTGGCCTTTGTGCGGCAAACAAATGTTTCTTCTTCTTGCTCGGTCAAATCCCGTGATTGCTTTTATAAAACTCTCCATTCTGTTTTATCTTCCGAGGCTAACCACACGAACAACTACACGTTACTGTAAAAAAAAAATAGAAAGTAAAAATATATATATAACGGCATAACTGCCACAAGACTCAACTGTACAATGAAAAGTAACAGCTTAAATTGCTTCAGGGGGACCCTGTTTTGTACCAGCAAGTCTCTTACAACTGTGCTTCACGGACCAACCCGCTTTGTCATCCTCTATTCATTTTCCTATCCCTCAAAAAGTACCAACAGCGACTTCTTATGAAAGCAACGCCGCATGACAGAAGCATTTCCTCCAGGAATAGACATTATGTAATGCATGAAAAAAGCATTGCAAATTTTACAGACACTATATAATATGTAAGTATGAGATTGTCATACATTCACCTCAACTGTCGTCATGTGATCCCAAAAACCTTTTTACGCCTTGCCAATTATCGTCGCTAGAATCGTTAAAGTAACACTTTTTTTTTTCTTGCACTTCTGCATGCCTCTGTGGATGTGAGCTCTGGCATGAGGTGAGACTGCTGGTAGCCATCGATCAACGGGAGGTGTTAGGGGATAGGGCAGAATGACAGCATGGAGCCAACACGTTGTTTTGAGTAGCAAGCCAGCTGTCTCCCATCAGCAAAGGACATTGGTTGTTCAGAGGTGTGTGTGTGCACGTGTGTATGTTTGATATATCCATCAGTTGATGATACAACAGGAAATAGAGTCCAACTTTTAAAAGACTTAGGATCATCTCAGTCTGAATTGAATTTGTGAAAGTTGGACAAATGCACTCCTATTGCGAATGTCTCTTGACATGCTCTGGTGATCCTGAAACCTGAGCATACTTCAGTCCGTGCTCAGCATCTATACCTGGAAATCAAATATTAATTACAAAATAGGCAAGGAAATACTGTATTGTCATCTACCCTGAATATATTGCCATGCCCGCAAGAACCAGGATAGATCTCATCTGGACAAGTATCCACTTGTATCTGTTATGACGAGGCAAGACAAGTTTATTTGTAGCGCACATTTCATGTACAAGATATTAAAACAGAAGTGGTCCAAGAACGGACACTTGTGGCACCCCACATATGATCTTTGTTCACACAGACTCATGACTACTAATTGAGACAAAGTATCTCTTGCAAGTAAGATGAGAACTAATTTAACACAAGTCCCACCCATTGTTTTCGTGCATATATTATGATCAACTGTGTCAAATGCAGCACTGGGATCTAACCATACCAAGACAAGGACATCTATAAGATTAACTGGACTGCATACCGTGTAATTGAAAAAAAATAAAGTTTTATTGCTTTGATTGCTGAATCATCCAAGTTCCAGTGATGCTCTGTAGTATGAATGAATTCCTTTTGCATTGACAGTAATGTTGTGATAAACTGTCAGGAGCTGTGCAGAATTTCAATTGCATTTGAAAGGGAGGAAAGGAGTCCCTTGTAGGGGCATTATCCTGCGAGCTGCTGCGAGACTTCCATTATCAGAGTGGCCTGCGGTGCCTCTGCTTCACTAAAAGCTCCATGCAGGATGCGCTCCCGCAGGATTGGCTGCCTGGAGGCCACAAAGCGGTCACATTCAAACACATGTGAGAGGAGAGGCACAACGAGACAGACAGAAAAACAGGGACAGCTAGAGGAAGAAAATGTTACCAAAGCTGCCTCAGTACCGGGAAGACATCCAGAAGTACTTGTCCCCATTCTGACAGTTGCTCTGAACAAAAAAGCAACAAGCTGCTAATGGATGTTCAAGAACATCAAGTATTTGTCCTTCCTTTTGTCCACCCCATTATTTTTACCATCTGCTCTATTCACCTATGTAGTGTGGTACGAAATGGTGGGTTTTACCGTCGTCTGAATGAAAAGACGGTTTAAAAGAAAACACATAATGGAAGCCGGGAGGACTTTTAAGGAGTCCATTTATCCAACCTCTATAGCAATTGACCTCACTGGACAACCATTCACACTCACGTTCAGTCCCTTAGAAAGTTTCGTCTTCACCTGTACCACTCTTCACACAACATGCATGTTTTGGGGGCAGGAAGCTGAAGTAAGTGAAGAAACCCCACACACAAACCTCCAATCTCTGCACAGCTAGCTTGAGCCAAGATTCCAAACTAGAACTGATGATTCACCGTGTCGCTTTGATTTGATAGCGGAAGTAATAAAGGGGGAAAGTACCTCATTTTATATTTGACACAATTGAATAGCTGCTTAAGGGAGAGCGTCACTGTGCCAATCAAGCAAGCAAATGTGCCCGCAAAAGGTATGTGACAGCTCTGGCTCACCTTGACTCACAAAAGGTGTTTATTCTCCACTCATGAGTGTCTGTGAAAAGCAGAGGTGGAAAGAGGGAGATGGAGAGAGATAATTAGGCTATCAGAATGATTAATGTGGTGTAACATCGTGTGTAGGCTCACAATGCTGACTACAACCTCAGCAGTTTTGCTCGGTGCCTCGCATATAAAGTTTGGGGTTTTGCATTTTTGAACTCATCCGCACATGAGTGACACATAATGAAATGCTGTATACATTTTTTTGTTTATTTGCCATTCACGACATCGTCATCAACATTATTTTGTGGCTAAAAATTTCTACTTCGATCGACGCAAATGAATATTCTCCCGGTCGGAAATAACGTCACTCTAATTCTAATGCTGAAAAGTGCAAAGATGTCGTACGTATCCTCTTTCCAACCTTGGCGGATATTCTTTCTGCCCTGGGAGGCCAATCAGATGTGAAGTGGTCTCAGCATTATCTGAGCCCGAACAAAACAATTTGGAGTCAGCTCAATAAACCGCCGCCCGTGCAGCAGAATCACCTTTAGATCCCAGGGTGTGAGAAAAAAATTCAAAAACGAAAACATGACTTGGCAGTCTAAGTGTGCGGTTATGTCTGAATGAGGCCGAATGTTTGTAGTTTATCTTTTAGAAGGAAAAGAGCAGTTTGGCCTCAGTGAGAAGCTTGAATGGCAATCATTGCAACAGCAAAGCAGTGAGCTGCATGCTGATTTGAACTTCCTCCCTCTCTGCTTAGCGCTCCGCCAGTGATGGATAACAACATGTCGCATTATTACCCTGACATTGCCTTCCGCACAAATAAGAGCAATTGAGGAACACAATGCTGCAAATACAATGAAGCGAAGATTGAATTTCCCATCCAGGAGAAATTGGGTGTGCATGTTTTGTGTATTGTGTGAATGTATAATGTCACTGCTCACTCATGCTCACTCGTGCCCCATGTTCCACTACGCTGCAGGTATTCATTCCAGGATGAGGAGGACATGTTTATGGTGGTGGATTTGCTCCTCGGAGGAGACCTGCGCTATCATCTGCAGCAGAACGTCCATTTTTCCGAGAGCACCGTCAAGCTGTACATCTGCGAATTGGCTTTGGCCCTGGGATACCTGCGCTCCAAGCACATTATACACAGGTTTGAATGGTTCCTCCTTTTCTCCCCGCTTTCAATTTGAAAACGAGAATGATTTCTTCGTATGACATTGGGATGGTCTTCCGCTTGTGCGGACGTAGTTCTGACCCTTTTTTGCCAACATGCTAAGATACGCTGGTGTCATGTCGAACCAGCCAAAACTTGTCTTTAGAAGCACACAAATGGAAACAATAAAACGATTTTAAACAGATGAAATACTTCAATGACATTTCCAATGATAGTAAAGAAGGGGGATAAAACAAATGATTGCATTAAATGGAACTTAGTGTGACATAGGAAAGCAGGCAGCATGTCCCTGTCGTGGTTCTGGTTTCGCAGTGCCACACATAAATAAAGATTTTAAAAAAATGGACATTTTACATCGTTAATAATGATGTGGAAAATATCAGCGGAAAATGTATTCATCATTTTGTGCTAATCAGACGTCGAACAGCATGACAGAATGCAAAGTGTTTGACCTTACAGGTTCCACTGCATTTCCCCCTTGGCTCTCCACTTTTATTTCATTTAGTCGTAAAAAGACCGCTAAGTCAATGTGCAGAAAGAGCTTGACGCAAAGGTCCCACCGGAAACGACCGTTATCCCCGGGCTGCAGACTGCGGCTACTATAAAATGTGCAAGATAAAGGCTTATTTAATTTGTAAACTGCAGGTTAAGTGCTTTTTAAGCAGGTCGAGCCGCTGGCCAACGCTACCGGAGGGAACAAAAAGTCCTCAAAATCCTCAACTAAGTGAGACTACTCTCAGGACGATTAATCCGCTTTTTTTTTAAAGTTATTTAATCTGCCTACTGGCAACCAAACTCCCCTACCCCTCTCTCAAAAAAAAAAACAACACACATTTGCTGTAGTTGAATTTATCTCTTAACTCATTCAGTACCAGCCAATTCTGGACCAAGTCTGAAAAGACGTTTAAAAACGTCTTTGGGAGTGAATGAGTTAAGATAAGGTGCAGGTGTATAGGCTAATAGGCGACGCTGTCCCTCTTTGACCAAGTAATTGTACATTTTATGACATTATTTCCTTTTACGGTCAGCCTAAATTTTCCGGGTTACTTTAACCAAACTGAAATGACCTCCCAACCACACAAGGTGGGTCACTTGCGGCAGCATCCTCCCTGACATTTCGTGCTCCACAAAACCTCAGTGTGAGCACACAAAGATCCTCGCCGTCCTGTGAGCAAGCATATTATATTTTTAGCCTAGAAAGCCTCAATCAAACACGCAAGATTGTTCCAGTGTACGAGAAGTAACGTCCGCTACTCGGGAAGAAGCAAAGAAATCCTGTCTTTCCATCATGATGACTAACGGCAAAAACAGTCACGGAGAACAGAAATCAAGGACGTCGGCTAATGAGTCGCAAGATTGCACGACCTCATCCGTGTTCACCAACCAGAGTGGGAAGAAAAATCAAAACCAAAGGGAGTATTAAGTTGCAAATTCATTCAGCCCATTGAGTGAAATTTAAATGTAACTATATATTGAAGTGATCTTTTCTATTTTCATGCCGCAGAGGACGGACCGGCCAGCTGATAGAATCAACGTCACTTCAATCTGCATTCATTAGTTTTCGATGAGATGAGACGCTCATCTCATTTCTATGGAAATTGAGTGAAGAATTACGCACAGATGTGACCACTCTGACTTGGTAGCACTTGCTAGAGTGAATGCTAGAATGTTTTTTTTGGGGGGCCATCTTTGGTGATTTAATTGATTATAAAAATCACAACGGAGTACCTGAATAACAAAGGCCGAGAGATTTTCAAGAAGTCATTGTACACGCTGAGCTGGATCTGGATGGTGTTGTGTTTTGTTGCCCGTTAAAGATATCGCAGAAAGTGAGGCTTTGGAAGATTTATGAACGCAAGTTCTCATTTCTTTGCTTTGCGAGAGTAAAATTTGTATTGTTCTCCGTGGCGGACGAGATAGGCTACGCTTGTGTTTGAAATAATACATTTTGCATGTCAAGCTGTACAACTGGCATCTAGTTTAACATTGGTGTGATGAAAATTTAAATGCATTGCTTTTGCGGAGCCTCATAGTCATTTTTATTCTGGCTTTTGTGTCATCCTCAAGTAAATTACACCATATACATTTGAGTGTGTTAATTTTTCATCTGAGCCATGATGAAAAAGGGAAAAGCCCGAGAGGGAGGACGGAGGGCGAAATTTTACGCTCATGTTTCATAAATACAGATTAAGGTGCAATCTGGTGCTAGCTCCTTGAATGTAGCGCCCAAATAAACAGACATGAGGCCTGTTGAAAACCTCCCTCGGAGCACGACAGGTCAAAGAATGTTTACTAGACGGCGTTAAAACTCATTCAGTACCAGCCAATTGTGGACCAAGTCTGAAAAGACGTTTAAAAACGTCTTTGGGAGTGAATGAGTTGCCGAAAATGGTCTTGTTTGTTGCATCAACGGGGAGATGACATGAATAACGAACAAGGCTGAGGATTGAGGATCGCTCTGAGTTACTCATAGGACTGACATCTTATGTAATTGGGATGTGCATTTTGGCCTTCGTTTTATTTTTTGTACCCCGTTAGTGTTCTCCAAAGTCTCCAAACTTATCAACCCTGACATCATCCAGCAGCTGCACTCAGCTCTTGTTAATGAATAAGGAATGAATATCTCCCAGTCGTACATAAACTCAGAATGTATCAGGGCTTGTTTACCTTTAACCAAAAGAAGAAACGGGGGCGGTATGAGTCACAACGTAGTCAGCTTGATTGGAAGTTTCAAAAACTGTTTTTGCCACGCCTACATGATTGATGGCTCATTAGAATTCTTTTGCGATTGGATGCTTCCTCTCACTTCTTATGACGTTGTACGCTTGTGTGTGACCCACGCACTTTCCCAGCCTCGGTTCTCAGGTGCTTAGACCAGCTCCAGTATCAGCTCAGGATCTTATGACCAGGTACAGGTTTCAGTTACCCCTCTGCCTCTTGATGGCAGGCTGTAATGAGGCCATCAGATCCTGCTAATAGCTTGTAGGGGCAGTCAAGTGAGAGAAAAGATGCTCGGATCAGCTTGCGCGCCAAGTAAACCGCGCACGTCTTTGCACTTTACTCAAAGACCCGTTTTAACCTCCAATTGATCCTTTGTATTTTACCAATCGATGAAATAGAATGCCTCTCTGCGACAACACGCCCATTTACACTTGCTGGCTTGGTTTGTATACAGAAACACGTAACATGATTTAATATGCGGTATTCCTTCATTGATGACATTTTTAAGCAAAAGTTTTGGAACAGCTCAGGTGAAGCAGCGATTGTCAACCGGTGGTCAGTAATTACATTTGAATGCTCATCCGACGTTGGGCTTTGATCGTTTCATATTGAATTTGGGTGATGTGATAATGAACACCCAAGTGCCATCAGTCTAATCAATAACAATGACTTCCTTATAGCTTCAAATCTAATTCGCAGTTTTTATTTATCATGCCTTGTTGTGGGTCACTCCTTGACAATGTCACCCTGGCCTCCTTCAACAACGGAAAAAGAGCTTGTTTTTCCTCCCCACATCCACTCTGACTCAGAGTCTCCGTCTCTCTTTGTCACTTCCCTCCCGCCAGCCTCTGAGGCAAATGTCAGCTAATTAAGGCTTACATGAACGACCTTTCTCACCCTCCCACCTGTGCACACGCAGCACTTGATCTGCCAGGGCATCCGTGAGCTCAGCACCGCGCTCCCAACGTCAGCCACAGGGACACAAGCACACCCACAGGGCCACAAGCACAAAGCCCGAATCGGCGTGGCCTTTGATATGCTAAATACCACCAGCTTCCTGGAGGGCAGCTGACTGTAATGAGGGGAAACACAATGAGGTGGCTTCCATAAAAGTGATCTTTCACACTCACATGAGCATGTCAATGTCAGCATCTCTCCTAATATAAACACAGTCGCAAGCTCAAGTGGATGCGTCCAGTCATCTGGGTATCGTTTACCCCTTTATTGCAACGAACCCCATTTAATTCGGGGATATGTTCCAGGCCCACCCGCAAGATCGAGGCTTGGCCGAATGTGAGCAAAGAGCCACAAGCAATCTTGTTTGTTCCACATAACATACCATTGAGTCCTGTCCATTAGTAATTACTTCCACCATGTTTGAAACCTGATGTGGTATGCTTTGGATTGCGAGCCCTTCCTTTCCAACTCCCTACTTTCCACAAAAGGTACCCAAATAACTTGTGATTATTAAAATATAACATATATAGTATATTATCATCTCAAGATACTGACTATAAATGTTGTCATTCTGGTCTTGTTTTGCAAATCAAATCTTTGAATGTCCTCAAATAACAATGTGGCATTTTATACGTTAGAAAATGTGGACAGAAATGAGATGCAAATTCCATCTCGGCCTGATTTTAGGCAATCATAAGGGGGGAAAAAAACTCAATCTAATCCTGATGTTGTGTTTCTCACTTCAGAGACATCAAGCCTGACAACATACTACTGGATGAACACGGTGAGCTCTTTTTTTAACAACCAAATCATGTCATCTATCCATCATAGCAGTACAAATATGCCTGGTCTCACGAGAATTTAGGGATCGATAGATGTCTATATTGTTTTTGTGGCAATGCACAAATTGGTCATCTCTTTGTCAACGGTGAGCTCAAATATACGCTGAGGCGATTATCTGGAACAGTATGCCATCTTTGTTGATCACCGTTTGAGTGATTTAACATGATACAGTATGACGGACAGAGGCCCTCAAAGTTCCCATATTGTCCGATGAAGTGCACAAATCCATACTGGGACCATTAGCAAATTCCTTCAATTATATAAATATATCCATATATAGTAGGTGTTATGCACCGTAGTTCTTATTAGTAATGGGCATGAGCATTAGCAGGGAAGAGAGAGAATATTAAAACGGAATAAATACCCCAGAGGATCAAACCTCACGACAGTTGTTGTGGTAATCCTCCTATACTACATGAGATAATCTGATAAAACACGGTTCAGACATACAGGTTGGTCCAGGTTCTGGCCTGACAACAACTACCAGTACATAAAATCTCTTGGTTCAACAGGTCACGTCCATCTAACTGACTTCAACATTGCAGCCATTGTGAAAGATGACCTCAAGGCAACATCCATTGCAGGGACCAAACCATACATGGGTAAGAAAAAAGAAAATAATACACGAGTACAGTTGAGCCCTGGGGATATGTTCCAGACCCACCCATAGAGAGGCCATTAAATTTATTTATTTATATAAAGTACTTTTAACCCCATTTTAACCCTTTCAGGGACAGCGGTCACCACAGTGGACAGTTTATCAGGTTATCGGGTTACCGGGTGCGCGAAAGGGTTGAACGCATTTAAATGCATCAAAATTGACTTCAACATATTTATACACATTTTACAATCTATCTTCTGTGCTTTTTCTCACTCACATACACTATCACATGCAAGAAAAAAAATACTCTTGTTCACACAGTCCTCCATATAAGGGAACACTCCCGGATTAAAATAATACCATAAAACTGCCACCTAAAAAAACAACAACAAAAAAAGAATTAAACATTGTGCATTTCAACACGAGCATGTTCTACCGATGCCGTCTGCTAACTTACCATTTGATGGGAAACGCCATTGATGTGGTACAACTGTTTGTGTCAAAGGATTGAAGTGAAGTTGCTTGTTCCACATGTCTTGAACTGGAACCGAATGCCACCAAAGCGCCTGCTTTCTCTGAATACTCAATATTTTATATCATCGTCATTTTTTTTTTTTATCATTGCAGCCCCGGAGCTATTTCAGATCTTTGAAGGCTCCCATCCCGGTTACTCCTTCTCGGTGGATTGGTGGTCATTGGGCATCACGGCGTACGAGTTGCTCAGAGGGCAGGTAACAAACAAACCGTTGTTATCGGCTTGGCCCTGCACCGGTTATTATCCCACGAAGCAATAAATATGGAAGACCTTGGGAGTGAGCCAGGCCAGTCGCCAGTTCTCATAAAAGAGAAGGGGATAAAGCTGTAATTGAATTTTACATTTAGGCTGACCTTACTGGTGAATACGCTTGAAGATTTTAGTCACGCCGTGAGACAGATGGCCGTGGGAGCGTATGGAAATATATTCGAGATGATTTTTGAGAGCCATGTAATTGAAATTGATTTCCTCAAATGGGGTTTAGGTTTTCCCTTTTGCTGGGCTCATCTGCAGGACTCAAATTAAAAATGTCATGGAAATAAACACGGCGCGGAATCTTTTCACTCAATCTTCCAGGCTGCGGGTTCCGAATAAACACCCTGAGTCTTCCTCGTGGGTGATGAAGGGCGGGGCGATGGTTTGACGTTAATTGCTAAACGTTTCAAGGCGTGTGAGAACGTTGCCATTTGCCAACTGAGTCAAACGCAATTTTAAATTAGTTTATGATTGATTTTTTTTTTCAGTCCCAAGACTTTATGCGTTATGCAATATATTTTGAAAAATGTGCTTAAGAGTGTCAATCATCCATCCAAGATAAATTGGATTTTTTGGAGTGAAACTTGCACCCAGCAAAGCAGTGACAAGAATCATCTACTCATTGAAATAACTTTTCTTTGTCGGACATATTTGAAAAAAGGTTGGGTTTTTGGACAAGAAATGAAAACTCGTGGGAATATTAGAGGGGTGTGGAAGAGGAAACGCAGAAAAAAAATGTAATTAAAAAGCCATCTCTTTCTTGGTGTTTGGAAAGCAGTCGGTTGGTTCCTTTATGCGGTCTCATTTGTCCTCACGGAAGCAGAAAATGAACAGAACTAGAGGGAAAGCATGAAAACCCACAAAGGGACCGATTGCTTTTAAGACACCCACTTTGTCAAAGAAACTCCTGCGGACAGTTGAACACAAGCATTTGTAAGATTGTCTCCCGTCTCCTCGCCGGCTTTCAGAGGCCGTACGTGATGAGGTCCAGCACCCCGACCAATGAGATCCTTCACACCTTCCACAAGGTCCACCTCAGCTTCCCATCAGCGTGGTCCTCAGAGATGAAGTCACTTCTCAGAAAGGTAGACTAAAATATCTGCCTCACTAGAATGATTTTATTTCTCTTCACTAGTCACCCACTTAATCGTGGTTCACTATCCACAAATTCAGCTGTACGGTTCTCCGTTTTCAGTAACGGCGTCACTCTGCACACGGCGTTGGTAGATGAGGGTAGGTGGGCGGATCAGATAGAGGGAGGGCTACACCACTGTGGGGATGACCACAGCTGACTTCCATACTGGCCAATCAAAGCAGCTCCTATCATTCACTTCTAATTCCGGCGTTCTAGTCGTGCGCTACGTGCCGTAGCGTCTCGACAGGGCGTAAACGTAGCTACGCTGTGAAGTGAACACTTGCGCACAAAGTCCTGACAATGAAGCGCCTGGAGTCCATTCCTCGCAAGTGCTCATCAGCTGTTCCACTTGGTCGTGTGCGTATACGGGCTTATATTCTTGGCAGCCGTCCACTGCAGTCTAACTGTTGCATTTCTCCATGCGCCGACTTCACGCACCTCATTGGCATTCCGGCGGTGTACAAGAGTGTGTGAGAAAGTGGAAATGTGTGCGCGTGCATGAGGCTGACGTAAAGACAACGTGAGGGGGCGCAATATATTTTATCATTATCCTTCACACTTCACGACCTGCAAAACCCTGTCTCGGTTCTATATGGAAGCTGTTGTCTTTGACTCTTCTTTGGCCACTCTCACCGTCACTTGTTATCATCTTTCCCCTAAAATTCCCTCTACCATCAACCCTCCCTCGCCGCACTATCTTGCAGTTAAATCCTCATTCTCAGAGCGCTCATGTCTCAGTAGTACCGTGCCTTTCCCGGCATTTTATTATTTTTTTAAAAATCTAAATTGAATACCCCCTCCCCCCTTCAGTTGCTGTGCATAGACGTCCACAAGCGCATTTCCTGTCTGGCAGAGCTGCAGGATCTGGACTACATGTCAAACGTCAGCTGGGACACCGTGCTCAGCAAACAGACCCCTCCGGGCTTTATTCCCAATGTGAGCATAACAATTCAACTGACATGGCATGCTACTTGAACACAAAATGCCCAATCTGGGCATGACAGAGCATTTCGGACTCTGTCCTGACAGTCTTTTGTTGCACATTAGAGATATGACACTTTCTTCCATATGCCATTGCTACATAAATCACGTTTGTAGTCAGTGGCTAAAAGGAACATAAAATACAACCATAAATCCTGTGATCTCGACAACACTATTTTCTTTTCAGCGGCAAGCGAAGATTTAATGGAGACCATGTACTGGTTGCTCTGTCTGCCCACACTACTTCCTGATGATGCTCTCAAAATGTGATGACACACTTACACAATATAAATCAATTACAAGCTAACTGCAGAATACTGTTTGAAACCGGGCCAAACAATCAGAATATAGTAATCCCTCATTTATCGTGGGGGTCACGTTCCAAAAAGAACCAGTGATAGGTGAAATCCGTGAAGTAGTGAGCTTTATTTTTTACAGTTATTATACAATACTGAACAATGTATACAATGAAACCGAAAACCAAAACCTGTTTTCAGGCCCAAGCACAAAAAAAGCAAATGTTTTCAACAAATAACTATCATAGTTTTTGGAAATACTGTCCTGTAAAATAATATTTTTCAGAGTCAGTATGAGGTTGGACTGTTCACATCGGTCAGTGCCTTAGCCAATCAGGATGCAGAACGCAATTCACTGTTTAAAAGCATTTTAAAAAACTGCAGTAAAAAAATCTGTGAAACAGCGAAGCCGCGGAAAGTGAACCGCGTTAGAGCGAGGGATCACTGTACTGTATGTGTCCGGTTGTTGGAAAAATACTGTGCCAGACGTTGCTGTCCCACTGCAATCCTGTAGGTGGCAGCAATGGTGTCAACTTGCACACAACGCGAGTACGACCTGCCTTACTCGGCCCCAATGCAAGTAGATTTTAACAGCAAAAAAAAAAGTGTAGATGGGAAGGAAATTGTTAATCAGCACAACATGATTAAACATTTAAGTTTCTTACATTTGACATGGCGTCACTCGTTCATGCTCATCTTTCCTTATGATGCGACTTTTTGCAGAAACGGCGACTAAACTGTGATCCGACATTTGAGCTGGAGGAGATGATCCTGGAGTCCAAACCTCTTCACAAAAAGAAAAAAAGACTGGCGAGAAAGACCAAGGACCACGGATCTGATGGGTCACCTCAGGTAACACCAAATAATACGAACGAGCAAATAGTCACGTGGGACACCCCTAAGCGTGCACACTTCATGGTGAGTGCCTTGCAAAAGAAGAATGTCAACGACACGTTTGAGGACTCCCTCACCATCACAACAAATGGGCGGGCCTGCCCGCTGCCTGACTTTGCAAGGCAGATTACGTGGTCCTCGTGCACGTTCCATTTCAATTTTCTTTCACGCACATAAATCAGTTGTCCTCCTTTGGGTGTTTATACAAAACAGAGCCGAGAACAGAAAGGTTAATTTGATCGGCCAGTCAAGTGCAACGTGGCTGGTGCACTCGCACTTCTACACACCGAGCGAAGGAAATGAAAGTGGCAACGTGAGTGATTTAAGGTTTCATCTAATGCGGTGTGTTGATTCATGGTGCGTTAGCCACTGTTCCTGTATACGACCACATTGATTTTTTTTTTTTTTTTGGGTCTCACATGTCAGCAGCTAAAGTGCTGAAAAGCGTGAGGAGAAAAAAGATAGTTCTTCTGCAACATGCTGAGTGTAGTTTTAGTTAGCGGCCAAAGTCTTATTTAGTTCAAAACCAAGCGCAATATGTGAAGTGAAAAGTGAAGTGCATCCACTGAGCTTTGCTGTGTTATTGCTACATTTAACACACAAAACTGAAGATGTGAGATAAGTCTTTCATCTCCAATCGAAAATGAAAATATATACAACAGTAATAACAAAATTGTAACTCAAGCCTCATTATTCAAATGGGAATTGGGTTTATCTTGGATGGATAAACACGTACTCAGATGAACCCAAAATCGACTTTTTGTATCTTTTCTGGTCTCCGCTGCAGGATGTGACCATGAAGTCGAAATGCCATTACATGCACAAGACTACGAGTTCATGCTGTGGCAGCTGAATGAAGTTAATATTAACTCATTCACTCCCAAAGACGTTTTTAAACGTCTTTTCAGACTTGGTCTAGAATTGGGTGGTACTGAATGAGTTAAATGGACGTTTGACTCATTGACAAAAAAAATAATTTTTTGGCCACTTGAGATTCATATTTGAGTACCGCTACTTGAAGCACATCACACACACACAAAAAAAAAC
>CAAKHF010010651.1:0-14973 GCA_901007745.1 Hippocampus kuda | reverse complement strand
TTGAGCGTGATAACTGGAGCGTAACAGATCAATATTGAATGAAGAATTTGTGCTGGTCTCAGGCACCTCTCCACTAGTTCCCTTCTCTGTACCCCGGGAGCATCTCTGTATTCTTTTTGCATATTTATATTTCCTCTCTCCACTCTTGTGCCGAGACTTTTTCCACAATGCTGTCTACATGTCACTGTCACTCCCCTTCACCGTACGTGACCTCTTTTTCATCCACGGCCCCGCTCCCTCCCCTCCACCACTTACCGCGCTTTTTGCGCTTTTATCTCCGCCTGCCCACCTAATACCAACCTCATCATGTAGCCCTGAATTAACTCGATTGAAACTCTTTGAGATATCGCAGACATTTTGACTCATTTGCCGCACTCACACGTATACCCGTCGTCTGAAGCGTGAAATGAGAAAACAGAACTTACCGATAATTATTTGAAGCTGGGCGGCACGGGCAGTCGACTGGTTAGCACGTGGGCCTCACAGTGCAGGGGTGCAGGGTTCGATTCCAGCTCCGGGCTTCCTGTGTGGAATTTGAACCGTATATTATCCCCGTGCCTACGTGGGTTTTCTCCGGGTACTCCGGTTTACTCCCACATTCCAAAAACAGGCATGGCAATTTAATGGAACACTCTAAATTGTCCCGACGTGTGTTTGTAAGCGCGACTGGTTGTTCGTCAATATGTGCCCTGCGATTGGCTGGCCCAATGACAGTTTAGGATAGGCTCCAGCATGCCCGCAAAACCTCGTGAAGATAAGCGGATTAGAAAATGGATGGATGGATATTGCGATATTTGAAGCTGTATTCATAGTTTAGTCGGCGCTCACGTTGGCACATCAAACCCAGTCAAGGACATTGAGAAATATCCCCGGGAGGCTCTTTTCCAGCGCAGCGCTCCCCAATGTTCGAGCCAGTCGTTTAACCGACTGTCTTTACAGTGATTAAATGGGTGCGGTGTTGTTATCTGCTGATGGCAGAGCAGTCATCACATGGATTGACTGGCAATAGAAGACTCAAGTAGAGAAGAGTGGAAGTAAAAAAATCAAACCGGAGCAAGGAAAAGAAATTCTGGCGGCGAGGGTATCGTGCAGAGCTACAACAATAAACATGAATCCATGTTTTTTTTTAAACCCCCACCAATGATGAATGACTTTTTAGCTTGAGCAATGCAGTTAAACCGCCAGGTGTGGCGCTCTCAAGTCATTTAGATTTGTTGATGAATCACCGTAATACTACCACCTTCCTAATCGGACTATTGAGAATACAGGATGCATGTCGGATATTTGTTAAACCTCCCCTGGACTCTTGTGCTCTTGCTGCTGAGTTTTCCGACTCGCCCAAAGCTTGTTAAATAAGCACACTTGCTATTTGACAAGGAGGGCGGTAGAGTACTTTCACTTGTTTCTTTGTGGTCCACTGAGAAACGCTGCCGGCAGCGTTTCTCTGTGGCTTGAATTTTACAGAAACACCTTCCTGCTTCCTGGTAACAAAACAATCAACTAATCACTCTGATTTGGAAGGGTTTGAAGTTATTCTCTCAAATGACAAAGGGAACGCATAGTTGGGTGTTCCAGTTTACCGGTCGTGTCAAGCTTGTAATTATTTGATCTTTTTTTTTTTTTTTTCCCAGTTGGAGATAGCGATGCTGGCATCTGGTTAACAATAGTGCAAATTCATCTGCTTCCAAGCCCCCGGATACGTAAACCTGAACCTGAAATATTCAGGTTCTGTTTGTTTGTCTCACTTGTCCCTGAAAGAATTCCCCTTTTATTTTCCACTGGCTCGGATCATTTTCCAACTGTGATGGTACCTGCCCAAGGCCTCTCTGCTTGTCTGCTTGGCTCTGACTGACAGCAATGAGCAGGTCAGTCAGGCACTTCTGCGTCCATAATGACACCCCGCAGCTCAGGGTTCAATCATTTTCTCAAGGGGGCGTCCAGGTCGAAGTGCACTCCAGAGACAAAGGATATCCATGCACCTCCGAATCAATTAATTAATCGATCATAGATTGAGTAAAGAGGCCAAATCGTGGCATGGTAGAAAATGGATGGATGGATGGATGGATGGATGGATGGCTGTATTTCCAATGCTCTTCTTTCTATATATATATATATATATATATATTTTTTTTTTTTTTTTATATGTTTTTAGCACATATCAATCAACAATGTATTTTCCGGTTATGAATCAGCATGGCAGTTTCTGGAAACAGGATGGCAGAAACAGAGCCTTGAGCTACAGCATACATCACAAGCATCTTCTAAAAAAAAAAATTAGTGAAATTCCGCCAATTTCATCGAAAGGGGGAGAGTTAGTGTGTGCTTTGTAGTACATAAAAGGTCTCATAAACAATAGGTTGATTCCCACCGGATTGTGTTGTGGTCATCTATGACCGTGCTTTCCCAGTTGTGGACTAAAAAGTAGCTCATAATCACGAGAAATGCGTTGATGACTCAAATGCGTCTATGACTAATGAATATATTTATCTTTTTTTTTTTTTTTTTTTTCAGAATGGTCAGTTGCAGCAACGGTTAGATAACGTCCAGAGAGACTTTATCATCTTCAACAGAGAAAAGTAAGGCGTCCCCCGCAAAATTGAATGTTCATTTACAGAAAAAAATATTATAGGTAATTGGCGTAGCCAAAAAAAAAAAGTCCCTTTTCACAAAAATGAAAAAAAATCTTACTGGTCCAATTGTTGTTTTAAAGGCAAAAAATCAAATAAACATGTTGCTCATCCTCGAGGTAGTCTATCAAATCGATGTGGTCTTGTTGTTATGACTTTACCAGCTTCTGCTACTTGCACTATCATGTCTGTTGAATTTATGAACGTTTCACACGATGTTTGTTTGACTAAGGTCCAAGAAAGCAGCAGTGGATTCGGACTCAACTGAACTGTCCAAAAGTAACAAGAACAAAGCAATCGAGGACGGTCAGAACAACAATGTGGAACCTGTCTCGTTTTTATCAGGATAAGGCAACTGGACTGGAGTTCTCCCCCCATGCAGCCACCTTATCCCTCTTATCTCTCACCGTCGCTAGTAGATCGGCACCGACTTGATAGCGTCCCCGCGAGCGCAAGCACGCTGATGTAAGCGGGCCGCTACGTTGCCTCAACTAACATTGCAAGGACTTGACGAGTACCGGGTGAGAAAATTGACTCTACGGAGATTGCGGCAGGATTTGTTTTGTTTTTTTCTTTTCCTGACCTTGAAGATCTTTGAGTGTATGTAAGGTAAGCGACATGACTGGTCAAATGTGTAAATGTTCCGCTTTTGAGCTTACACACACACACACACACACACACACACACACAACCGCACGCACGCACGCACACACACACACACACACACGCGCCATTTTTAAATTTGGTCGCAAGGATTCATTTTTTTAATATGCAACCTTGTTAAATGTAGCGCAGGTTGTTCTTACCGGTTATTTTAAAACACTTTGGCTTTTCAACCGCAGTTGTGTTAAGGCACATGCACTCGCTGTGTAAATAATGAGGCACCACAGCAGCTTGACAAAGAAAAAAGAGGCGTGACAAAGCACAAGGATGCAGGACAAGCAGAATGTTCGGTGATTCCCCGGGAAAGAACAGTTTTATCTTCCGCCGGACTACAGTGCGCAAGCTCCGCCCCATTTGCTAACACAACAGAAGAAGCGCCCAAAAAGTGATAGGAATGGCATATTTTAGTAACTTTTCCAACTTTTGACAATGGAAACAAAAATGTTTCCAGGACTGAGCCAAATCAAAATCGACTTGCATAAAAGCAGGCATGTTTTCCTTGTGTTTTTATTGATGTCCTGTCTGCTATGTTTGAGGTAGTTTAGATTCTTATTTATCCCTCTTAGTCATTTGTGATCTCTTTGCAGGGTCTACACACTTTCATCTTAAAGGAGCCATATTATGCTATGTTTAGTTTTTCTTTTATACAATTCCCAGGTGTCTTAATAACATATCTGTGACATTCTTTTGTCAAAAAATACCAAGGATGAAGCATTAGAGAATATTTAGCATCCCTGACGAATGTGTGTATCCAGCCAGGCAGCTCTGCTTAGCTTTTTGGCTTTGAGGTCGTGTTTCTGTCAGTAGTTTTGGCAGACTGGCAGTTGCTTGAAGGTGGCTCTGGAGCTTTGGCTAGCCTGATCATGTTTTCCACGTAGGGGGATAGCAAGCCGGCCTTACTGCATTGTTACGTTTATTTGTATGAATGCCTCAACTGCGCTTATACTGTCTGTGTTTGTCGTAGCGCGTTATTAGCCTTAGACTCGCTAGTGAAGCCGTCACGAGCGTTCCAACTGCACTATTCGGTTCACCGCCGCCGCACAAATAAATTCTCCCGTTTTCTTCTTTACTGCGTGTTTGAGGTGAACAGTCTTGTCCAAAAATATCGGAATATACTTTCAAGCTCCGCTTTGCACATGCATCTTCATCCACTGTAGCATTTATTCACAAATTCAGCCATGAAAAAAGAGGAGGGTTCAACTCAGTCTGAGATGCACTGAACTCTGTGACCTGTACAACAAGTTGTCAACGTGCTACTTATATACTGTATATACATTTGCATTTCTTGACTTGATTTTGTACATACATGTATTTTTTTGTCTCAGAAAAGACTGCGTAACCGGTGAAAAGATATGTCTTTTTTTTGGGGGGGGGGGTACTATTACGATGAATTAGATGAGAAATAAATAAATGCTGGCTTTCATTAATGTGATTTCTAACCATGCTCAATAACTCCTTCATGTTACACTCCGCTCAGTCCAATATTTGTATGTTTTTAAATGCTTCTAGCACTTTTTCACAAAAATAATAATAATAAATCTAAAATGGGTACAGTGTTTAGATTTACATTTTATTTTGTGTTGGTGTTTGGTATTTGTTGTTAAGATAAGTTTACACATTGTTTCCTTTCTTTAACGGTACAACACTGTGGAACAGTTTGACGTGTGCGAATAGAGTGAAAAACGGTTCGCAAAATCTAATGTGTGCTTTAAAATGTGTTTATCAGACAAAGGGAACAAGCCCGTGAATCTCAAGATGGAGGTTTTGTTGTCCCTTAGTTGTCACTGTGTGTTTCTTCTTCTGTGTCTATTAAGGTGTGCCTTAAATAATAACTAAACTTTGTTTCCGAAGCAATCCGACTCTGCCTTTTACCATGTTATTTCTCCATCGAGTGTTTTAAATAGGGCTGCGCAATACTGGGGAAAAAAAAACATGTGATCTGCAACATGGGGGTTGACTTGTACGGGTACGCTGGGGAAAAACTAAATCCAAAACACAAAGTCCTGGAAAGCTCCAATAAGCCAATGTATCAAACAAACAAAAAACCCATGGCAGTTAAACCAAACAACATGACAGCAATAGAAACAATAACCCGTGCCAGTATCACAACAATCCGACAAAAACTAAGAGAACCCAAGGAACCAAATACAAGCAAATTGACGACATAACAAGGAACACCTACCTTGACAAGACACAAAGGGTTGAGGGAGCTGATTGGCTGACACATGGGACCGGATGACCAGAACAGGTGGAAATAAACCAAACGAGGAAGACAGGCACATGAGGAAACAAGACCAAACGTAATAATTAAAGACAGAATCATGACATGTTTATTGTCATTACAAATGGCAAAAAGCAAAAAATATATATATCGAATGGTAATAGACCTACCATTTTTTAAAAATATATACATTTGAAGAAACAAAGCTTCGTAAATTCTTATGTGCTTCTAGCTCCCTCCAGTGCCGATATGTGTAATTGCTTTGTTGGCATTCAAATGTTAGTTTTAGTCTTCCGGTTTTTGTTGTTGGTGTTGTTTTTTTGTTTTTTTTTTTAAAGTGCGCTAAAAGTGTGGAGGTCACAGATACTTGAGTGGATGATTCACTCTTCCACCAACAATTGAACGTCAGTCAGTGGTTCTCTTTATTGTTGCTCGAAAAGCTTTGAGTGTTTTGCTTCGTCATCCATGGCCATTAAATGCCTCACTGATGCTTCACTGTTTTGTTTTTTTTAACACGGTTATAAGCAGAGAGGCCACCCAAAGTTGGAGTTTTATATGCTTTGTTGGACCTTGACAGATGCTATCTAAGACAAACAAAGAAAAACAAAACACTAGAGTTCATTTGCAACTCTTATTTTTATTCCAGAATCAAGTCAGACGACCACAACACGTCTTGTTTGTTTCAACTCTGCCATTTTCGGGGTTGATACAACAGTAGAAAAGAAAAGATAAAAACAAACTAATATAAATACAAAAAAAAAAACTGCTTGATTTCTTTCAAGATGTTTAGGGCCACACTGAAAAGAAAATGTTTGTTACGGGGAAAAAAATGCAAACCTATCCAAAGACCTGTTTTTACTCCAGAGTGTGTTTGATTAATTTCTGAAACACACTAGAGTGGAACACAACTTTTGGGTTGTGACTTTAAATGCACCGCAGACACACAATGTTGTGTGTGATTTTCCTCTCATGAAAATTCGTTCTCATAAAATGACAAATTTTTTTTTTTTTTAATTAGGATTTGCCCAGAAGACTTGTTTTCTTGTAACAATATGTCAACGTTCTTGTAACATTACAAATTTTTCATGCAAAAATTTGAATACAAATACAGCTTTGTTCTCGTAATACATATTCAGGGTTTTTTTTCCGTCTAAAAGTTTCTTTTATTCATTTAATGTTTTGACTTTTTGGAGTTGTAAATATACAACTTGTTTCTTGGAGCAACTTGATTTGTGTAACTTATAGCTATTTTCACGCACTTTGACTTTAACAAATGGTCATAGAATTACAACTTTGTTTTTCCATTTCTACTTTTTTTTTCCTTTGCAGAGTGGCCCTAATGTACTCTGTTGTAGATTCCTGCCTCAGAGTCAGTCAAACAAAAACAGCATCTTCTTCCTCTTCTTTCTTCCTCCTTCTGCAGCGGGATACATTTGACTTTCAATCTTCGGTGGAATATTAGGAGGCTAATGTTTATGTGGTTGCATGAGAATGATCCATTGGGAAGTTGATGTTGGTAAGGAAAGTTGAGCCAGAGAGTTGACAGGGTTTCTTCTTTTGTACTATATGGGGTCACATATACACATCTTAGAATTGTTTTCTTAAGTCATTTTCAAGGTGACCTCCGGTAAAACATTAACAAGTGCGAAGAAATTATTCTTTTTTTTTTAAAACAACACCATGGTGTTCCTTTTGCTACGTTTGACAAATTCCCATCGTTTTATTACATCACATGGATGGGGGGTCGCCATGGAGATGAATTGAAAAGAATCATGGATCACGTCACCAGAATTTATGCGGCCCATGCAGTTCCATGTCCTTCACTTTGAAATCTCCTCTCGGATCAACAAGTACCTTTATTAATCATTTGGCCCCCCCTCAAAAAAACAAGCTACACAACATCATTCACAAAGCTACATGACGTCGAGTGTATTTACAATGGATACATGGAAAGCCAATTAGGATGAACGTATATGTCATTTTAGACCAGGTAGTTTACTTTTATTTTTAACAGATGAATTAGTTCACCAACTACCAAGAGCACCAGTACAGAATCTCTAGCATATTTAACTGTTAAGAAGAAAGGCTGAGACTGGTTGTGCTTTGGTTGTTTTATCATTTCAAAATAAAATCAAATGAATAACGACTCATTGAAATTCTTTGTCGTTGCCCAAATCCCCAATTTAGTTTCCATTTGAGCAACCAAATTCTAGCATAGCGGCAGGTAAGGCATGTACAGTATAGTCAGCGTTTTTTTTTTTTTGTTTTTAATGACTCATGGTCGTTCGAGTCAGCTCTACCCACGCTCACACACATGAACACACACTCTGGCTCTGGAGGCACACATGAAGTCCTCCTTGGACGGGCGAGGGAGGGAGGTGAGGAGTTTTAACTGAGGGAAGTGATGTTGGAACGGCCACCAGGGGGCACCATAACACGACGACCGGCAGGCCTGATGGGGGCGTCATCAGGAGTGGGGGGGCCTGGATGCACAGAGAGGAAGTCCGAGTGAGGAGGTTTCTCTTCAAAGAAGTCACTGGACACTGTACTGTACAGAAGTTGTCTCAAAACATGTTGATGTTGATTGACATTATCGTACAGGCACCCACGTAGCAATTTGTGTCATATTGTATTTTTGTAGTGGTGTGTGCAACTATGTAAACGAAGAACACACCCAATCTGGTGAATAAGGCCTGCGTGCAGCCCGCCGTGAAATTCCTTCCCTAAGGAGATCACCTTTTTATTTATTTTACCCTGTGACGCTCAATTATGCTTGTTAAGACAGGTAGCACCACCAGAGACTGAGCCCCATTCTGCATGATTCTACTCTACGTTGAGTATATAAAAGATTAGGTACACATGCACAATGAAATTTAGCTCAAAGAGCTGTAGGGGAAAAAAATGTCATTACAAGGAAAAAAAAAATACTCCAGCGCACTCATGGGTGCACGTGGAACACATGTTGGCGAAGAATAATTTAGACTCGGCTTTGGCTTTCATGAGTACAGAAGCTTGAAGCTGCCGGTGTGGAGTAAAAATATTTCGATTGATAAATACATTAAACGTACTTCAGATCATGTGTTTAAATATGTACTCGCGAGTACATTCGAACATAGTTTGAATATGCTTGTAGGCTAAATGCTACAACCGTAGCATTTTCCCATAACGCTACGGGGTATTGATTTGCGCGAGTCAATAAAGCTGTTTGTTTAGCATTTGCCCTACATTATACCAGGACGTTCACAAATTAAATACGTAAACATTGTTCATTTGTAATTTTATGTTTTTTTTTATGTGTGCAGTGCATTATTTACGTTCAGCATTTTTTTTTTCATAATGCCACGGGCTATTGAATTCCATATGTGCATGCTTGTTTATTGTCAAAGGCATCATAGGAAAAAAAAAACCCAAACATGTCTCAATTAAACCATACCAATGCATCTGAAAATTAAATAAGCAAACATTGTTTATTCAGAATTTTATGGTTTGATAATGAATGCAGCGTTGAGTTACGCTCTGCAATTTTTTCTATAAGGCATGCGCTCGTCGATGGCATTATGGGGAAAATGCTACATTTGAAGTATTTAGCCCGCAAGTACGTTTGAACGTATTTGTCCGGTCAAAATATTTTTACTCCACACCGGCAGCTCCACGCTTCCGTAAATGAGGGGTGGATATGAAGAAGGAAGTGAGGGCGTTATGCTCACCGCATGGCGCAGGGTTACCTGCTAGACTAAATCCAGACTGGTGCAGGTTCCTGACGGGCTGCTTGGTGGGCGACGTGCGCGCCGAGGCGGACGGGGTGCCGCCACGCGACATGGAGAATTCCGACACGGGTCCGTCGTACATTCCCCGGGGCACTGCCCTCAGGACGGCCAGCTGCACACAACCAGATACAAAGTTGAGATAGGACCAATAATGAAAGATAACAAGAGGCAGAACAGCTTTGCACGGTATATTTAGCTAGTTGGACACTTTTAGTGCAAATAAAATTGAGTTGATGGGAATGGAATTGGAAACGATTGTCCAAACTTCAGCACATTTTTGTACCTGCTTCCTGGCTTTGACACGCTTGTAGGCGTAGTCGGGGAACGGCGTGCAGGGGATGAATCGGCCGATGCCCGAGGTCACGTGCAGGTTTCCGTCCTCCAGGATGATCTTCCCCTGACAAATGACCACCTGAGGGGCGCCACGCAGCTCCATGCCCTCGAAGATGTTGTACTCGGCGGCCTGGAATGAAGTGGAAGCGCAAGGGAAGACGGATAAAATAACAACACAGATTAAATTGAATTGGGATTTTCCCACTTTCAATACTGGACTCGTTTTCATGTTTCGAGTCGGTGATGTAGTCAACTCCCTCATTCCACTGGTGCTCCTTCCTGGCCTCCAAATTGACGCCAGAACAGAGCAGAACTCCCAGTGGCTGAATGCCAAAGGTGATGTCATGACAAATGTGTGTGTGTGCGTGTGTGTGAGTGCGCAGACGCATATGCGATATTAACATGATGATAAACATGGCCGCTCCTGCTTGGCAAGATGTCAAAATATCCATTAGGTTCGATTTATCGTGGCTGGGAACCGCTCTGAATTCCCTTTTTGTGTTTGTGAGCACGGTCAGGCTGTGGGAAATGAACATGTGACATCATTACATAAGAACCCAAAGAGGATGTCATCCACATTAGGAGATTTGCAGATTATTTGCGATGCCAAAGAGTGAGCTGTTTGAGTCCCCGTCTGCTGACTGTAACTCGAGTCTTTTGTTTGACCGCTTTGGTATGGTCGAGGAGGGAGAAAATCTGACAATCAGCTCTCATGACGCATTTCAACGGAAACAACAACCGCAATATTTTGTAAAGTGACAGCGACAATCAAGACCCTGTTGAGGTTTTTTTTATTTTTTTTTTTAATGCATTGGATATCATTTACTGGAATTTCCCATGTGAACAATCTACTGGCACATCTACCGGCTTCTCCATCCACGTTTTATCAAGTTCTATCTGGAAGTCCAAAGGATCTTGGCCTGGTTATCCTCAGCCACTTTTGTTGATCGTGTGCAAACACTTACAGCGCTTATTGTTGAAAACAATACAAGCAGTGTCGTGCAATTGATGCTTGGAAACGCCACTTCATGGTTGTTATCGTTACCTAAATGTTTTTCTTTTGATTCCGTGAATATGGATGTACTTTGTGAGTCATATGAAGATCCTCTGAGACCTCATTTCCGTTCCGAGGAACACAGCGCTCCCTGGACACTGGTCAAAAATGTGTTTTCTCGCCTTTGCTACTCACAAGAACACATGTTGTCTCTTTATTGTACTTCCATGTTGAATTGCTTACTCTTCGGTACATCTGCTTCATTTAGTTTTACGCAGTGGAGAGGTTCAAAATGATTGGCGGTTCCCTACGCACCGAGTTATGTTTCTTGGCCGTGATGGTTCGGATGGCGTCGGTGTCCCAGATGACCAGGTCGGCATCGGAGCCCACGGCGATCCGACCCTTGCGCGGGTACAGGTTGAGGATCTTGGCCGCGTTGGTGCTGGTAACCGCCACAAACATGTTCTCGTCCATCTTGCCTGTCGTCTAAAATACATGTCGGATATTCAAAGGTAAAAGATGAATTGATGGACGTGCATTTCAGAAACGTTTGTTGTATTTCTTGTGTTTTTATTTCCTCAAGTAAGGTGAACTAGGGACGTCTGAAATACATTTGATTGCTTTAGTACAAATGAAATTCTACTCTACCTTGTAGTCTGTGTTTTTGTTGACTTTGATTCGAATTCAATTTCATGTTGTTCTGTTTTTCGGTGTCCCTTATTCATGTGTTGTCTACTCATTCGTTTTTTGTTTTTTTTTTGTTCACACCTGGTCTCGTCAGCCCTGTTCCTTGGGTAAACAATCAGCACCCAGCTGCCATCCATGTCTTGTACCAGGTGTGCCTCGTTGTCTCGTCAATTGGGTGACTATTTAGTTTCCAACTTTCTTTGGTCTGCGTCCGTTTGTTGTTGTCGTCGTCATTTGTTATGTTGCATTTGTTGCCATGTTTTCCTCCAGAGGCTAAAATGTTGGTGTTTCATCTGTGCTGCTTTGTTTTATTATTTTTGGACTCAATTAATTAATTGCGGATGGGTTTTTTTTTGGTTTGTTCTGCCTTTTTTTTTTGTGTGTGTGTGTGTGTGTTAAAACTTTTGAGTACACTTGTCTCCTTCACATGTCATGGCCCAAGAACACAAACATTTGCCCATCCTTAAATGACGGCGTCCATAATAAACCCCGAAAATAGCGGAAGATACAAAAGTAAAGATGTGAGGGTGTCTGACCACAGCTTTGTCCCAAATGAGGGTCATCCTCTCCTCCACCCCGTTGACCCCCTCCGGGATCTGAGTGAAGTCGTCTTTTCCGATGGCCTTCTGAGCCACGCTGAACGTACAGTGAGCGCTGCCGCTCACACTCAGGTCTCCACTGGAGGACACACAAACACACACTGTGACACAACCGCACTATGTGTCTGCAATACGCAAGTGACATTCCCACCCACCAAAAAAAGCAGAGAGCAAAGGCTGTTTTTGAGCTGAAACCATTTCCTGTTTCCACATGACAGGCTAACTCACTTGCGAGGTGGTCTGTTGTATAACTATCGAAAATAACTCAATCCTAGCATGATATCAGAAGGCTACTCGCGCAAGCAATTGAAGCCCGCACGCGAGCTCGTATGAGTTATGGCTATTTTGCACTCAATCAAAATTTCAATGAGGTTTTATTTAAGCATGAAAGCACAACGAGGCCGAGAGGCATTGTTTTCATCCGTGTTTGTTGCACAACCCATTTCCACTCATGCAAATGGCATTCGGGTTCCTAATGTTTGAAATCATTCTTCGAAACTTGATGGCCAACAATCAAAACTAACAAATAAAAATCAGATTGTTTCCACTTGTGATGGAGGAATTTATTTTCTCTTATCATTCTTCGAGTCACGATGAAAGCGTTACCCCTCATGAAAATGCAAATGGTATAGTCCTGTTGGCTTCATCCTGGTTTTATCCCAGTGTCCTTTGCCAAGAAACACAAAGTAACAACTTTTTTTCACTTTTACAAGGGGAATTTGTTCGTTTGTTTCGCAGTTTGAGCGATGGTCATCAACTTTAAAGTCCCTCACGCGACAGGAACCAGAAATTAGCCTCGTCACAAAAAAAAAAACAAAAAAAAAACAAGAACAAGCATTTTTTTTCAAACATCTGTTTATATTTGCTCTCCCCAAAATGAAATATAGTAGAGCCCCATCTATCTGTCACTGACATCATACGTCATAAACCAAAAAGTCGACTGCTAACAGACAACTGTAACAAATTTCTTTTGTTCTAGGAATTTGCCGTTATTTCAATCCCGATCGAAGCATTCCACCCTGCCCCAAATTGCAAATGGCGCAATCCCATTCCGCTAAATATGTCATTTTTCTGAACCTAAATGTAGTCTGTTAACTCAGATGAATGAGCAAACAAATGTGCAATTTCACTCATGATGGAAGCCACTACCCTGGCCTCAGAATTTAAAAAAAAAAATGGTACAGTCCTATCATCGTATGTCATAATTTGTGTCCCATATACTATGATTTGTGATTCAGATCTGCTTGTTCCACAATATTGTCAGTCATTGTTCAACGTCGGCCGCCTCGTTGTTGTCGGAGAGCACACGCTTGATTGCCCGAAAATTGTCATTGCACAAATATATGCAGAAGTGTTTCGAAAGCTAAGTCGTACCTGGACAGAAGCGTGTTTAGGTAGTCTGGAGTGGTGGGATCAGGACTGAGAGGTGGCGATGTTACAAAAGAAGCCGCCTTGGCCCAGTTCTTGCTCCAGTAATGCGTGCCGTCCGTGCCCAGGCTGGCCGTGATTGGCTCACCAAACACGACGTTTCCTAAGCAGGAAATTCTTGTTTAGAAAACACAAACCAAATGGGCGAGGGGCGGCTTTACCTTTTTTGCGGGCCTGCGAGATGATGTCGGCGGCGCTCTTGCTCATGACGCGGGTCACATAGAGGGGACAGTTGGTTTGGCTGGCGATGGTGATGGCTCGAAACACGGCCTCCGCCTCAAGCTAACGGAAGTTCCCCGCAAAAAAAATGAAAAACACAGTTGAATATGGTTTTCACGGTTTCTCTCATAAATGCTGGCACAGCATATATCGTTTGGGGCTGTTTTCAATAAATATTTTCCAACCAAAAGTGGGAGCGTCGAACTTTATGCCAGAAACGGTAGCGATTCAGTTACAATCACTTCCATCGCATTTGCCCCGACAGACAATCTACCATTCACACTCACATTCACAGCATTTGGAGATTTGAACCTCAAACATCAGAACCAAGATGCAAACGTCCACGATTAACCTTTTCAGGGACAGCGGTTACTCCAGTGGGCAGCTTATCATGTTTTCAGGTTACAAATGCCAACACATGGATTCGTAGTACTCTAGTAATCTTTTTTTGATGTGTTCCAACCTCTTCTGGCCGACTCAGCACGTGCCCCTCCGGTCCAGTGATTCCCATCTGCAGCATACGGGCCTGCTCCTGTTGGACCGACACATATTTGTGGGGCTGATGTGTGCATCATTCACCAATTTTTTTTCTGTTTAACATTCTTCACTGTCTTAAGTTGAAGAGATGTTTGTAACTTTCAAATAAGAAAAAGCAGATTATTTATAATGTAGTGTTACTGCAACTCTAAATGTTATCGCACTGTTTTGTTTGTTTGTTTTTGAGGGACCGCAGGAGTGTGCTTGCGAGTGATTGACACCTCAAAAGTTACGCCTTGGGGCTCTATTTGGTTGTTTTTCCACAGCTGTGGTGGTTTATCAAATCAAAGCTGATTTTTATTTTTTTTTCTTGGGGGGGGAGGTTAAAAGAAAATAGCAGATGACCCGAGTTGGACACTCTTTTAAAGATAATTAAAGCCATGAGAACATGCTTCGAAGAACACACGTTTACAGTTATTTCCTTATACCTCTGCAATGATCTCTCCATTTTCCGCATGGACCTGAGCAATGCCCCCCCTTTCCGCCAAGAAGGTAAACACCTCATAGAGCTACAGCCACAGGAAAGAAAGACACAAAACAACAAATCACAATCACAAAATGTTACCTGATCGTAAATCACATTCTGCTCTTGATCCGAGGCGGCGGCCGCCGCCGCCGCCTCGGATCATTGCGCGTGATGTCCCAAAATATCTCGTGCGCTTTGAGTAATTGTGACTGACAGTTCTCAAGCCAGATGCATGACACGTGTTGGAAACGGGAAACCGACAGTTCGCCTAGACACAGACACACACACACGCACACGCACACACACACACACACACACACACACACACACACACAGGCTAGGCTCAGAAATCTCAGGTTCAGCTCACGGAGGAAGAATGAAATTGTTTCAAACACAGACTTGTGATGCAAAATGCAAAAACAAAAAAGGCAA
>CAAKHF010010650.1:10725-46385 GCA_901007745.1 Hippocampus kuda | reverse complement strand
AACAATTGTACAACGATTGTCTCCTTCACTGACAGCATGTCTGCAAGTAGTCTCCTCCCAATTGGGGCGGGGGCTTAGAACTTGTGCGAAAAGTCGTCTAACAAAACAATCTTCGATCATAAAAGAGTTTTTCCCTTGGACTTCATCTCCATAGAAAAGAGACAAGCGAGCACTCGATAACCAACGTTTGATAGATTGTTACTGTATGCAGCCCTGGTACCATCCAATAATTAGAAAATGCTTTTTTGCTGCCAACTCTTGAACAAGTCTAACTTGTGTAATGCAGTGTTACAACATTTAGCTGCGGGCACTTTTGGTGATGCAAAGACGACTGAACGTTCCCACTGAGGCTTGGATGTCTGTATTGTACAGGCAACTTGAGCTGTCGCGCCGTACTGCAAGTACTACGGTGAGGCGTATTTTGCGCATTACATAACACAATGGAAAATTGGCACCCGCGACTTCATTAAACAGCATCATAACTGGCACTTAGAATGCTGCCGTGAGAGGTGTATTTCATGAACGTAAAATGTTGAGCAATCATTGAGTGGATGAATGCACTATGTAAAGATCGTTGTGTGACCCTGTACTGTACTGTACCCATGAAAGAAAAAAAAAACGTTTAAGCATGCGGCAATAATTTGCTGAAATTATGAGTGCATGTCAGCAACTGCCAGGGAACATTTCCCTGCATCAGTGCTGCTGCCTGAAGTCAAAACTTCACCTTAGATATTTCATGATGGCCTAATGATGAAATGAAGTATTTCTTTCCCGCACGCAACGATTCCAGCGCATAGCACAGCAAACATTCCATCGATCGAAAAAAAACATTGAAAGATTGGATCCTGGAAATGATGTAAAGTGAATGCATCTGTAACAGTCAGACTGTCACCATCATGAAATGTTTATTGCCGGTGTCATCAAGGTTTGAACATTCTGAACTCTTATACAACTTTAATGCTAGGTGTCAAGTTTAAAGCTAACCGAGCTGGAGTCTCGTTAGATTTGCATTGATGATGATTGTTTGAACTCCAGGTTTTGTTTGATTTTTGAGGCATATATTCCCAAGAAGCCCCCAACTGCATCACCTGGATACTTGACTTTAAATTTCAATCGGAGGATGCACCGTGAAAATGACCCCTGCATATTGTGCTGCATATAAGCAGCAGGTGTTACTTCAGATGACCTTGTCATGACTTTTGATTTACATATGAGCGCACACATTGTAAACCGTGCTGGCCTGGAATCAAGTCTGAATATGTACACAGCTTATTGTGCATATGTCAGCAGACACACTTGTGCTCAAGAACAATCAAGGACAAAAGTGCTGCGTGGCTTTCTGCTTCATGGGAGGTTAGATAGTCTCTTGGGTGTGGCACCACCACCCAGAATGCATGTTTCAACCTGTTTGTTTGTTTTTTCATTTCAGTTTTCAACTTGAATTAATGCATTTCTTTGATGGCAATCGTTTTATTGTGTGTCACTTCAGTGACAAAACTACTAACTCGATGCCAATAATTATACCAAATATTTTGTTCAGAAATTCTGCCTGAATAAATGTGAAACTCTTCACATTTATTTTATTTATTTTACGTGCACATTAATTACAACTGAACCTGCTGTTCACTTTTTTTTTTAAACACATAAATCTGATGCATTATCGTGATCAAAAGCGGACCAAAATGTTGCCCACTACTTGTCTAAATAGTGTGTAATATAAGCATAGCTAAATAACTTAGCATGTGTGTCACTAGAGCCTAAACCAGATAGTGTATCTGGATGATTGGTTGTCTTAAGAAAAATGATTATATTTCTTGCACATGGCATGTTTAGTGTCAATAAGGCCTGAAAGCTGAACGTACGTATCACTGTGATCTTGAGTGCATTTCCTCACAACCATCTCTTGCAATTCCGCATTCCCTGACAAAAGACAACAGGCTAACTTGTAAATGGCAGTTTGATTTATTGCGTCAGGAAAACCTATGCCACAGAGTCATCTGGTGGCGAGATTTATGCACTGCCCTGATGACAAACCTGACAGTGACTGAAATTTACACTTGGCAGTGATGTATGGGTTTCCAACTTGCTGATCACAGACGGAAAGAGCAAAGGCTGTCTTCTTATGAACGTTAACGTAATGGCAAGATTTTTCTTGTCGAATTCAATGAAAATGGGGCTTCAGGAAATCACTCAGCCACAACTTCAGCCTTGACCTGCTCCACAACAGAAGCAGTCTCTGTGACAGCGGGCCCCTCCGCCTCTTTCTTCTCTTCACCGGTGCATGCCACAGTTTCTGTCATGGTGACTGTAGCGGTGCTCTTCACCTCTGCAGGCTCCAGGCCAGACGCAGAACCGCCACTCGCCTTGACGGTGCCAAATGAGCAGCTGACATAGGACGGGGTACGGGAGTGCTCCAGGCCATAAGCATTGTAGTTTACAGCTGTGCATTAAAAAAAAATATATATATATATATATATATTTGTGTGACAAAAAATAATTTGAATCGGAACAGTTAATTTTTTTCAGCCATTCCATTGTAATTTAAACAAAGGACTCTATTTTTGTGGCTAGCACAAATCCTTCACAGTGTATGGTGTAAGTCGACATGCGGGCTAGACCCAATGTTAGTCATTTCGCAGATGAGCGCGGACGCGTGCATCTGCCAGCAGGAGGGCTGCGCCGCTCTTGGAGTGGACAGAGCCAACTTCATTCATGCCCAATTAAAGCGGCTCCGTTTAATCCTTTTGTAGGCGGGGCTTTGATTGTGCACTAGACATGGCAGAAATGCATCTGCGCCATGAAGATCATTCATCTTCCGCCTCCAGAGCTGTGCGAGGATGTAAGATTTCAGAAAGCTTGATGCCCACTGAAGATGTATTTATGAATGACATATAATGCATGAGACCAGCTGTCTACCCTCCACCAGTGTTAAACGTGGTCTGAGCAAGCGTAACGTGATATCGACTTTCTAAAACCACGTTATCATTAAAATCAGGATCAGCTGTCTACAAAAATAGAGCCCAAAGTCTTTCAAATGAATAGAATACATACATGTGATCTTGGACACATTGGTCTTGATTCCAGTCGCCAACCTAGAAAGAGACACATCGACCTTAAGAAATTCTGCTGTTTTGAAATCTAAATTGAACCGCATGTTTTTGCTTGACTGGTTCAACAATTTCTTCTTAGCTATGAATCATCATCTGTGACTTTATGTTTTTGCTGCTGAATATCCTCGCCAGGTCTCTCTTGAATATGGGGGTCATTAATCTCAACGGGACTAACTTGGTTGAATACATGTTAAATACAAATCAATAAATCACAACAACGTGGTTGAATCACAAACTCATCATCATACCTGTCTTCTTCTCCCTCCAGAAGTTTCCTGTAGGTGGCGATCTCAATGTCCAGTGCAAGCTTGATGTTCATCAGTTCCTGGTACTGGCGGACCTGCAGGGCCATGTCCTGCTTGGCCCTCTGAAGAGCCTCCTCCAGCTCTATGATGCGGAGTTGGGCATCCTTCAATGCCAGCTCTCCGCGCCCCTCAACCTCGGCGATCTGGGCCTCTAAATTTTTTATCTGGTAAATGAGGCGCGAAATTTGATCATTGGTTGTTTTCATAATCTCTACTCTTGAGTGAATGAGTAGTGAATAGGGTTTGGCAAAAAAAAAAAAAAAACAAAATTTGAACATTTTGCCGAATTTTGGATGGACAATTATTCTTGATAACTGCTGATCCAAACCTCACCTGTGCTTTCACCATGTCAATTTCGGACTGGAGCCTCATTATTCTGCGGTTCATGTCAGCAATCTCCGCCTTGGTTAACTTCAGGTCTTCGCCGCATTTCCCAGCAGTCTGCTGCAAATCGGCATACTATACGCAAGGAAATGCAGCACGTGTGGGTGAGTCAAATTGACTTTATCAGGTGTTTATAATTCAATTTTTTATACAGGAGAGGCATTTCATCACTAGCGAAAAGTGATTAGTTCTTATTTGTGACTAAAATGATTTTGGCCAAAAGGGTATCGTCTCGGTGACTGGTTCCGTGTGTATGTGTATCGACAGCGAATGGAATATTTTCCGTAGACTTTCCCGTCATAAGGTGCGTTACCTTGTTCTGGTACCATGATTCAGCCTCAGCTCTGCTTCGATTAGCGATGTCTTCATACTGGGCGCGCACTTCAGCAACGATGGCATCCATGTCAAGGTTACGGCTGTTGTCCATCTCCACCACAACGGATATGTCCTTGATCTGACTCTGTAGCTCATGGATTTCCTGCTCAAAGACAAGGTCTTTTACACACATAACTTAAGATACAGATCATCAGTATACTGCTGAAGCTAAGTTCATTACGGCATCAAAGATCTGCCTCAGGAAGTCAAGCTCATCAGACAGTCCGTCGAGTTTGGCTTCCAGCTCTGCTTTGTTCAGGTAGGCTGCATCCGTATCCTGCGCGGCAACAGACAAAACGAAAAATGCATTGTTGCACACCAAGCAACAAATACAACCCTCGCGAGGGAAAACTAAATTCGATGTGACTCTGACAAAAAAAAAAAAAGGTCACAAGACCTGAACAGACCTTCTTCATGAGGACAAAGTTGTTCTCGCATTCATTGCGCTTGTTGATCTCATCCTCATACCTAATAAAAATATACAAAAAGTCACATAGAAACACAGTTATATGTATCGACATATACTGTGTGTGTGTGTGTGTGTGTGTGTGTGTGTGTGTGTGTGTGTATGTATATATATATATATATATATATATATATATATATATATATATATATATATATATATATATATATATATATATATATATATATATATATATATATATATATATATATATATATATATATATATATATATATATATATATATATATATATAGATATAGATATATATATATATATATATATATATATATATATACATCTTCATTGACCAATTTTGTTTTGGTTGTGGGGACTGCTCAATTAATGCAACACACATTACCTGACTCTCAAAAATATATCCATACCATGTGGGGAACCGGATTGATGAAAAAAAGTCGTTGACTTACACAATTTCTCTCGTATTATGCTATGCTTGTTTAAAGAAAAAAAAAGGTCAATACTGTAGTTGAAACAATGTTCAATTCTTTCAAGACAGAAGGAAAGCCTCTATGTCTAATAAAAGCTGATTACATGAAAAACATTAACTCCCAAAATACGATGAACATTTTAAGTCACTTCCTCTTATCAGTCAAACAGTGTCACGTTTTTGGCTTTTGAGGCTAATTTTTCGAGCGGCAGTCATCTATCTCGCAGGAGTCCACGTTAAAGAGCAACATGAACTCACTTGTTCTTGAAGTCCTCAACCAGACCTGACATGTGATGCAGGTCAGATTCCAGTTTGATCTTTTCATGGCCCAAGTTGTCCAGCTGTTTGCGCAGGTTGGCGATGTAGGCTTCAAACATGGCATCAATGCCGGAGCATGCCGGGCTTTGTTCCTGTAGAAGTTTCCATTTGGTCTCCAGCATTTTGTTCTGCTGCTCCAGGAAGCGCACCTGCGGGAATTACACCGTTATTTAATAACAAGAACTTTCAGAAGAGGGCATTCTTTGCCAGATAAGATGCTTTACATTCCTGGAGAGATCCGACTAGAATGGACGCTCATGAATAAACTGTATGGAATGTGACTCAAAGGTCTTTAAGAATGTGTGAAGAAGCGATCGGGGTCACTAAATGATTAGCTTCACTGTGTGATGAGAACAACATCGATGTCATGTCAATTATTTCTCACTCAACTTGGAGTCACAATGCAGCTTTTAACACGAAATGGTGGTGTTTCCCAATTGTGACACGCGGTCACCCCTTTACAATGTCTTCATTCAGCGTTCTCACTTTGGGTGGGGTCTTGGGCAAATAGAACAAGCATGCATGTCATGCATGTGTCGTTTCACAAGATGGAAGATCGGGGAGAGGGCTTGTTTTGTTTTGTTTTGTTTTGTTTTGTTTTGTTTTGTTTTTTGTGTGTGATTGATTTCCAGGTTAACTTCTGGCCCTCATTTTTTCTGGGGGCCTCCTTAAACAAAAAAACCAAGGCATGCCTTCCAAGGGTGTTGGGGAGGGGGGCATATGGATAAAAGCTGATCAATCACTGGTTGAGAGCAAATTCTTCATTTTTATTATTGACTGTGATTTTTCGAGCATCGTTTGATGGAGGCTGGTGCTTTTGATTGATTTTACCCAACTTCATGAAGTGGGTAACAGTCATATTGTCAATCGATGGATATAATTTCTGTTTGATCAATTTCAGCATCATTTTATTCTCCTCCTTGTCTTTTTTTTTACATATTCACTCTTTTTATATATTGGATGCAAAAACACACTTGCATACAGTAAATAAGTTTTGACTTTTGGCGTCTGCGAGTCACGCATGATTTGTTTGGCAGTTTTTGTGTCAGACGCCTCAGCTGCCGCAAGCCATGCAGGTTTGTGAGCATGTAGCCACAGGGCTGGATATTGGGGGACTGGCCAGGAAACAAATTCATTAGTATCAGTAGTTAGTAGACCATCAGTGTACATTAAAGAGGATACAGTACCACTATTTGAACGAAACCGTCAAGTACGATAGCAGATCCTTGTAATGAGTCCTGTGATGGTCTCAGCAAGTTGTACAGTGATCTAACATCTTGCCTTGAAACAAATGTGCTAAGACTTTTATCTTAGAAGGCTGTATGTAGTCATACACAGAAATCTTTTGAATGATTGCCTCAGAAGTCTAGAAGCTGAATCTTTTTCAACGTGAGCTCATTTGATTCACTAAATTCCATCTTGAAGGTAATGTCCACATCAACACAGAAACAGCATTTTCAAGTCAACTGACCTTGTCAATGAAGGACGCAAAACGGTTGTTGAGGGTCTTGATCTGCTCCTTCTCCTGGATGCGGACCGACTGGATGGTGGGGTCAATCTCCAGGTTCAAGGGGGCCAGCAGGCTCTTGTTCACAGTCACTTCTGTGATGGGGGCCACCACTTCTTGGGCCATACCACCACCCACGCGTCCACCAAAGCCCGCATAGCCGAATTCGAATCCACCCGCTCTTTGGCCTGACCCCCCGGCAACATACCCACCGACCACCTTGAAGCCCCCGACGCCAACGGCGACGCCGCTGCTGCCCACCCCACCGTAGGCGCCGCGGACTACGCAGCTTTGCCTGCCGACACCCACGCCTCGGCCGCCGTAGCCAGAGAAGGAGCGGCTGCTGAAGCCCTGACTCGGGCCCTTGGTGGTGGACAAGGTGGAGAAAGTGGTGGTCTTCACAGCTCTGACAGACATAGTCTCAAAGGATTCTGTAGCAGCGAGGTGGGGTGAGAGGAGGCTCGGAGACTCTGCTGAAGATAGGAGAGTCAGGCAGATCGACCGTCCCTGGGGTTTGGTGCTATTTATCTGAATAGGGGAGGGTTACCTTCTTGTTCGTGATTGGTCATTGTCATGAACACAAGAATATGGCATGGGGTGTGGGGATGGGTGTGTTGTCAAGGAAGAAAATCACATCTTGTTGCACATTTGCAGCCAGCAAATCATTTAAAAGAACAAGAGAATGTAACTCATGTTGGTCCAAGCTTCTAAAAAAAGAAATAAAAAAAGAAATCACCCATGCTATTACATTTGTCTGTAATTTAAATGATGCTACTGAGGCTTACCTTTGTTATTTTCATCTGTAAAACCAGTGCCAACGTTAAATAATCCTCTCGTCTCAAATATCCGCAGCGCCAGCTCGCAGTCAAATAAGGAAGCACGTCAATTTGTTCCCTCATTTGTCATTGGGGTGACATATTGCAAAGTAAAGTGTCTTCTCCCTGTGCACACGTTTGTGCATGTCTCAGAAATGTGACAGATATATTTTTATCCTTTGATTAGTTTGACTCACCTTGTGACAAATCGCTTTTAACAAGCAGATATTGCAGAAGCAAGAGTTTAGTGGACATTCGCCAGTCGCACGATCAACCTCATGGAGGCATGAACATTCTTTCTTTATCAGCCAGTGGAGAGCAAACACGTTTTTTTTTTCTTGTCCCACCTTAAGTCTTAAATAGCTTTCAAATGATCCATAAAATCCAACGAAAGGAAAGATGGCGAACATCTACAATGGGTAAAAAGTCCTCAGACTTTGGAGACTTTTGACAAATGTGTTTCGTATGGCTTTTGACAAAGTGTGGAACCACTGGTATGCAATTTTTTTTGCATTTTAAGTACTGGCACTTTTGCACTGTTTGCTTCTAGCACCAAAAAAAATAATAATAATTCTTATAATTTTGCCAAGGCCAAAATGTCTCATCGCAAGTTTAAAAGGACACTGGCGTTTTGGTTTGTATGAAGCTGCAAAGTGACACTCCAAGTGTGGAATGTGCTGAAGGACACACATACATGTTACAAGTCACAGAGGATGAGGGCATGGAAACTGCATTACAATAGACAGACACCTTAAATTAATTTTTCGTTTGCCCAAGCCACACTGCAAAATCTTGCCAGTACACAAAATCAAGTAAACCAGCATACAACATTAAAAAAAAAAAGGATGCATGAAAATATGACTTCTTTCGGTGAGGTAATAAACAAGTCGCATAAAAACATAAAAACAGATCATATTTAAAAACTTTATTTTTGTGGACCATGTGGACTGTGTTCGGGAGGATCCTGCCAAGCCTTAACAATTATTGGTCAAGTCAGTCATAAAACGCACTTCCTGGCCTTGCCTCCAGATACAGTCGCTTCATTAGTTCTTTTTTGCTTAGTATACACAACACAACACACCCTCTGCCCTCTTGATGTCGCTAAAAATATTGAAAATGGGTTTGAACCTTTTACTGGGTATAAATTGTTCAAAATCGTGTCATTATCATTACCATAATATGATATAAAACCACGGATGGCAAAACTGGTGGCATGAAGCCCTTGACCACATCTCTTAAAAAGTGAGTGGCTTCAGAAAGGCGTTGTGTCCTGAGTTGTTCAACACATCTAGATGTAAATACTATGAAATGAAACCAGGAATTCTGAACGTTTATCAACTTTTGATCCGAAACCCAAATGTATTCATTGTACAACAAAAAAAAGGGTCTCAAACCGTCCATCCTTTACAGTGCAGTTATTAATGTGAAACACGAAGTTGCAGCACTACCGTGTCTATCATGTAGTGATGGCACATGGAAGCACACTTGACCAGCCCAACGGGATTATAACAAACTATGCCATTTCTGGACGCGGTGACGGACTGCAGCTGTTGGTGCTTTGCTGCTCTGAAATGGTTGCAAAATGGCACCTTGCCAAAAAAAGGGGAACAGTTAACTTTTCAACAAGCAATTTGGCTCCAGTACTACAATAAGCGTAGGTTTCAAACATTGCAGGGCGTCTCCGCCCAATAAGGTGCCGTGCCTCCATATCCAGGTCACTGGTTCACAATGCACTTTTGCAACACTCACTGGACCAGCCGAGATAGCAAAACCGTACAACCTTATCAATCTCGGATTCATAGCCTTATTAGGTGAAAGTAAGGCCCTCTAACGGAAATTATCTCTGGTTCAAAAATAGTGTGCCAGCGGTGTAAAATACACAAAAATACAGCACTGTTCAAACAGGCCTTGTCACACCTGGTACTGAAATGTGCTTTGAATGAGCCAAGTCGCAAAGGTCCAGATTGTGTGTGCAGTGCAGTACTGCTGTTTCTTTCTGACTTCTGCCACCCAGTGAGTGCAGACTGAAAGTGCATGTCACGTGAGCGCCATTCCATTCGTTGCACATACAGTACTGTTTGTGTTTTTCCACACTCGGTGGCGCTAAAACACATAAAACATACACAATTTTGCTTTGCTAATATTTCCCCAGTCTTAACACACGCTTGTACAAAAACTATCACTAACTCAATCAAACAAGAGATACTAATGGACAATAAAAAAGACCCAGAGTGCAATTATAGCACCATGGGTCTTCTGCCAAAACAAGCATCTGTTATTTTGACTTCAAAATGGCGCCGCGTGAGTGGCTGCCTTTCCAGCAACTCCTATATTTTGTTGTTCTACTTCTTCCTTTCATAACTTTGCTGCTGTGAATTGGGAATTTCTTCATTGTGAGACTAATAAAGGTTTCTTATCTTATCTTATCTTATCTTATCTTATCAAACAAAAGACGCAAGCACATTTAAGGTTATCAAAATTCGGAAGAAAAAAAATCGAGAGCATAACTGAGTCTCCTTCTCGTTTTGCAGTGCTTATTGGACGTTTCATTCGAGCATGTGTAAACATACAGCTGACTTGTTTTGTATTATTTGGACAAATACGATAAAACAGTGACGACTGGTTAATAGAGGGCGCTAGAGCACCACCCCACTGCTCAACTGAGTCGCCTTAAACTAGACAAAAAAATTATATATATGTATAACATTTTGGATTTTAATAATATGAATGTCTGTGTCACGCCAGCCATGATCTCACCCCACGTCACTGACAAAATCATTTTGAACATCTGTGGAAAGAGCTGATGCGTGCAGTCAAGAGAAGACACCCTGCAAACAACAGATGAGCTGTTTGCTCCCAACAAGCAGATCAAAATTGATTACCGGTACAGAGATTTACTTGAAAGGTTGCGCAACTTAATGGATTAAAGGGAGCAGTATTTTGTCCTGGCCAGGTTCAGTTATTTTGCACATTTTTGTGTTTACAGTAAATCCTAAGTAATTATCTATGCATTGTTCTTTTATCTGTTTCAAGTTATTTGGGTGGTCATTGAATGTTTTTCTGTCTTTATTTTCTATTTTTTAACAGAGGGTAACCACAATCTAGTTTACCTGTGGCTCTGAAACCTAAATATTGAACGATTATTACACTTATCTTCATCTGTCGGATTGTTGACTGAGTGACTAGGAAATAATAATTTTGTCAATTGTGTTGTTATAGTTGCTAATGTTGCTTCAAGTTGATGTGGGCTTGTTCAAGACAAAAACAATAGATTTGTCTCTCGTGTAGTATGAATTAAGGTGTTCGCACACGCACGTTGCTATTATAAAGTTGTTAATAGACACCAAAGATACAGAACAGTAACTCGGTTCTTTCAAGGCCACGTTTTAATGAAGCACATAAAACGGTGCGTCTAAGACTCAACCCTCTCGTTTCTCCTGTCATATCCGGGCAAGACTTGAGCAGACCCTGATTTGTTTGTTTGCGGGGTTGCGATGGTGAAGCAAAATGTTGTCAGTGTTTTACCACACAAATGAAGACAGCTGCAACGCTGTCATGCGGTTTGAGTCATGCGCATTTCATTTATCGTTCCTCTTTATATCTCCCGCTTCCCTTCACAAACTAGATTTTCCACTGTTTTTTTTTCTTTTTTGATCTTTACTTGCGAGTGAGCGAACTGGTCCGTGACACTGAAATTTGGATGGTCTTGAAACGGAAAGTTCTTTGACCCTGTCGATGTTGTCGCTGAGCTAGACCTCTTACTATAAGTCAGTCATATTGGTTATGCAGAGTTGAACCCTTTCAGGGACAGCGGTTACTACAGTGGACAGCTTATCAGGTTACAAGGTGCATGAAAGGGTTACAGTTCAAGTCAGGGTACGAGGGTCATCCCCATTCCTAATGGTGCTACGGGGTTGCTTTGGTTTTCATTGAGGGTGCAATCAGCTTGTGTGGAGAGGGGAGGGAGGCACCATTTACAATGACAAGACACATAAATAAATAAACCACAAAATGTCATGAGAGAGGGCAATTGGTATTCAAGGGCCTCTCACAGCCGACTCTCCACCATGAGAAAATTCCTTAGAAATCAAAGTTCCGTAGTACTTCAGCTTGTGCGCGTTTTCCACTCTTGTCGCATATTTCAACTTGTGGACATGTTGATCCTTGTGATGTCGGCTGTTGTTTCTTCAGAGTTCTTTGAGCGTGTTCGATCAAAGGAATCTGTGAAGCCAGGTCCTCAGAAGTTATTGTGTCAATAGAAGACCCGAAATGTGCGGACCTGCAGATATAATGTGATGGGTGGACAAAGGTCTACTTTATCTGTGTTTTGTTTTTGATTGTATTCTGAGCGTGGTATCAGCTAACGCAGTGTCTTTGTGCATCTCGCCGTTTCCACGACCGCCGGGGTATCTCGGAAGCTTGTGTGTCCTTTGGATTTTCTTTGTGAATGTGGGAACAGCCATTGTCGTCACTGTTAACTTATTGTTTGTGTTGAAATGTGATTACAGCCTTAGGTTCAGTTCTCGCTGGGGGAGTTAAGCAATCACCAGTCAACTTTGTGATTTGCCCGTTCATGCTAAAATTGGATGATTTTCACAAAGCCTTGACATTTTTTCATTCGATGCGCTGCATGTGGCAAAAAGATTTGACGTACGGACCCCATTGACCAAGCCTGGGCTACAATGAAAAGCAGACATTACTCCTTTTGTGGGTAACGCAAAAGCATTTGGTTGTTTTGGCTAAGCTCTTTCATTTTTCTGCGTGCAACCTCACCCACCCTCATTTGCCTCTGCTCACTCGCTCAACGAATCTGATTTGCATGGGTCATGCGGGGTTTGTTGCCTCTAATATGCTTTGTACGTTTCCATGACAGTTAAAGACACACTAGGTTCGAAAAGGAAACATGCGGGCAAAGGAGAGCATGAGAGAGAGAGCAGGAAATGAAAAATGGGGCGACGTTGAAGTGGGCAGGGTCTAAAAAGGCCAACTGAGATGGAGGGAGAGAAGGAGGAGTATAAATTCCCCACTTCCCACTGCCATCGTCTCTTTTGACGCCGACCAGCAGCAAGCTTCTACTTCTCACATTCTTCTCCGTGACGCACGAAACTTCTCCATCATGAGCTACAGGAGATCCAACTTCCAGCAGATATCTGCATCCCACATCTCACCCCGCTACAGCTCTGCCAGCATGTATGCCGGCGCCGGTGGCTCTGGCACCCGCGTCTCGTCTGCCTCTTCGTACTCACTCCGTTCTGGACCAAGCAAAATGGGCAGCGGGATGGGCGGCGTTTCAGGAGTGAGTTTCGGTGGATCCATGGCAGCAGGTGGTGGCATGGGAGCCGGAATTACGGGCAACGAGAAGGGAGCCATGCAGAACCTCAACGATCGCTTGGCAAACTACCTTGAGACGGTGAGGAACCTGGAGCAGGCCAACCAGGAGCTGGAGATCAAGATCAGGGAGGCGTTGAAGACCGGAGGGCCTGACATGAGAGACTACAGCAAGTATGAACCCATCATTGAAGACCTCCGCAAACAGGTTGGTGTCACCAGGCAGTCGGGTTATGATGAGGAGATCAGCAGGCTGCATTCATTTTACACATTTTGGTCGACCGCGGTGGTTCAAAATTTGTCTCATCCTGCGATTCAGTCATAACCAACTTAGGTAGAAGTCAAATCCAAAAAAGTGTCACCTTATTAAGAACCTTAGGAAAAAAGTGCACATTTGAGACTCGGCAAACTTTTCTTTTCACAATTTCTCCAGTCAGTCATCCCATTTCTTGCATAAGAATGAAGGGTGTGGTTGCCCAACTCTGACCATCCCCCCATCAATCTGCGCTTCAAGTTGCTCACAACTTCCCTTGATGAGTCACCAACATGAGGGTAGAAACTTCCACGTACAAAAGTTCCCCAAACTGTGCCGCTTATAATTGAGATTCTACGCCACTCCCCCCCCGTGTCCGTGGGCCCAATGTGAAACAGATGTCTGCTAAAGTCGCACACAAAAGAATCCTGTCCCACCAGCATGAGAGTGTATGTCGATGTCGATGTGCGTGAGCGCGAGCGGGGCCGCTTGCATAACAATCAGCTTCACTCAGCGGACTCAAATGTCACGGATTTCTCCAAATGCCAAATGTCTTTTCACAGACTTTCACAAAATGACACTTTTTTCCCCAAACTCATAAAGCGTTGTGTGTTTTCCCTTTCCTGCCAGACAGGATATGCAAAAGAAATTCACCGTCCCCACACCCCGCCACAAAGAATTTAGTCTTCTCGACTCACGTAAACACATGAACATTTGATTTATACAACATTTATTCGCAAGGAAAATGACTTTTTTTTTGTTCATGGAGGAGAAGGGATCCAGCGGAACATTCTTCCCACTCTTCCATGACCCCCCCCCTTTGTGTAATCTGACTCTCGGTTCCTTCAACAGATGCAGAGATCCAGATCACATCTGCAGATTATTGCACATGATGTGAAAAAGCGAATCCCCAAAGGTTGCAGGATGAACGCGAACGCCATTTTGAAGAGGAACAGAACGCAACGCCGACTAACAATTAACAAATCACTTGGATTTGTTTTTCAGATCTTTGACAAGATATCAGATAACGCTCGTCTGGTGCTCCAGATCGACAACTCCCGTTTGGCTGCTGACGATTTCAAAGTCAAGTATGTTGATTTCTCTTCATGCTCTTGGGCAGTTCGGCTTGTATAAATGTGGCAAACCTTGGCTTCCTCGTCACATGCCGTTTGGCCTTGCTGAGGCAGACAAAACAATTCCACCCACGCTTGGGATTTGACAAGAGAATAGTATCTCGCCAAAACATCCTTACACGGTTTTGAATACCAGCAGTCTTGTGAGGACATGAAGGATGAAAATCACCCAATTCCAAATTTTATGTAAAGTTACACTTTGGTTTTATCCAAAATGCGGGTATGTTTTTTTTTGGGTTTTTTTCCAGATTTAAAAGTTTCCACTTGCAAGATGTGGAGAAACACGCTTTTCGCAGAGACAACATGCAGCACAACATGCAGTGCCTGTTTTGTAATGGAGTGTTGGTTTGTACAGGTTTGACACGGAGCTGGCAATTCGCCAATCTGTGGAGGCCGACATTGCCGGGTTGAAGAAACTCATCGATGAGACCAACATGAGCAGGATGAACATTGAGAGCGAGATCGAAGCCGTGAGGGAGGAACTCGAATTCCTCAAGAGGAATCACGAGAATGTGAGTGTGCGGTGGGCAAACAATTGCCAGTGTAGCTGCCGTTCAAGGTTTGCGCATATAATTAGCCCTGTTCATTCAATGTTCAGACATTGACGAGATTGTGGAAATGAGAGCGTACGGGAGAAATGACATCGAGAGAAATACTTAATGCGCAAGATTCACGTGAAGAAGCAAAACAAAGTAGGAATTAGTCCAAAAACTGCATTGAGAAGTTCATACTTTTTTTTTTTAAATAAGACCAATTCAAATCATATTTAAAGTGCAAGCAAATGAATATCCAACTGAGAGCTAATCGGGCACCAAAATATTTCTGAAATACAATGCAGTCAGTCACTGTACATGATAGCACTACACACGGCAGGTAGTGAACCACCTAATTAATTGACACCATAGACATTAATTGGTCAATGTCTAAATTAACATTATATGAATTGATTAGCGATGATTTTCATCACTCGCATTTGGGAATGGATTCTTTCGAGTGAATTCTAAAGCGTGTGTGTGTGTGTGTGTGTTTTCTGTCTTCCCTGTGTTGTCGTGTAGGAGGTGAGGGAGCTGAGGAATCAGATCTCCCAGTCAGGTGTGCAAGTGGACGTCGACGCCCCCAAAGGCCAAGACCTGTCCCAGATCATGGAGGATATGAGGGGCAACTACGAGAAGATCGCAGTTAAAAATGCAGAGGATCTCAAACGCTGGCATGAAAATCAGGTAAGCCAGTGCTGTGAAGGGTCATCATGAACAAAGTAATTAGAATGACAAGTTGGTTCATCGGCATGATACCTTTCCTTCTCTTAACTTTAGACAGCAGAAGTTCAGGCGCAAGTATCACAGAACACCGAGGCGCTCCAGGGTGCCCAAACGGAACGGAGCGACTTATCCAGACAGATACAAACTCTGGAAATCGAGCTCGCATCTCAACAGAGCTTAGTAAGCGTTCATCTTTTCTTTTTGTGTCCATTTTCACATCATCCGGCTAAATCAATCTACAATCCACCCAAACATCTCATTGCTCTTTCACGATTGTTTAACAGAAAGCATCGCTAGAAGACACACTACGCAACACAGAGCTACGTAACAACATGGAAATGGAGAAGTACAACAATATCATCCTGCATCTGGAAGAGGAGCTCGGAAACCTGCGCGCCAATATCCAACAGCAGACGCAAGAGTACGAGGCTTTGCTCAACCTCAAGGTGAAACTGGAAGCTGAGATCGAGACCTACAAGAGCCTGCTGGATGGCGGCGATTTCAAGTGAGTGACAGTGAAACCAAGTTGCTCTCATTTCATTCCAAATGTATTACTTTTTGCAGTGTTCAAGTTTGCAGCTTGCATTGTATATAGACATGAGGAGAGGATAAAAAGATCGAATTTGAGCGATGGCTGTGATGTAAGCAAATGCTGACATCACCTCTTGGAGATTGTATGATGGAGGAGATTTTAAAAAATTGTTGAAAGTGAGTCAAAATATATTTTTAAACCATCAACCCGTTTCATTTGTGTTGTGTAACAGGCTCCAAGATGCCCTCCAGTGAAGCTGTCGGCCACAGTTCCTGTGAAAGATGATCCAGGGCTGTCCAAACAAAACAGTTGTTCAATCAAGGAATAGAATTCCCCAACATAATTGCATCACAAGGGATGAAAGTGAACATGCCCACTCTAAAATGTGTGACCTGGCGGCAATAAAACTGTCAGTGCTGACTTTTGGTCTCTTTTTGTTGTTGTTACACAATATAAAACGTATTTACAGCATTATATAATATTGATAGAATGTTACATGAAGACATCATCATGGTGAAGTACCGTAGTATGTATGACTGTCTTAAAAGCCTGAGGTTTTGAATTTCAGCGAGAGCTTCTCCAGGTATTCCAGCTGCATCCCATGATTCCAAAAACATGCATTTTAAGTTCACCGAAGACTCTTAATAATAATAATAATAATAATAATAATATTACATTTTATTTATAAGCGCCTTTCAAGACACCTAAGGACACTTTTAATTGTAAAGTGTACATTTGAGTTTGAATGGTTGTTTATCTGCCTCACAATGGGCTGGCAACCAGTCCAGGGTGCACCCCACTTCTTGTCCAAAGTCACATGGTGAGAATGTAGACTTCGCGAAGCACTGAGCTGAGATTCAAACCTGGGACCTCTCCATTCTCAGGTAAACATGCCAAACACTGATTCGCGATAAAGACAGAATAATGAATATTTTGATTAATACCTCTTTGAAACATTACATGACAGCAACATAGTTTTGGAAAAACATAATATAGAATACAGCTCTAGCGTGTGCAAGTACAGAGCGTGCAAATGTACCTAATGAATTGTCCAGTATGTTGAAAAGAGCCACCGTGGCACATCTTTGTGCCTTGACACTTTTGATTTTTGGCCACTAGAGTGCGTCGAACTCAAAACACATAAAGCTATGCAGGCATGGTTTTTTTTCTTTTTTTTGGTCCCCATTTTATCTCATTGGCGACTTGAATCTCTCGAAAACGCAAATGCTTACACAATTCACCAAAAGTACTCACGTATAATGTATTTGGGAAGACTGAAGTGTGTGTGTGGGGGTGGGGGTATTTTTTTGTGTGAGTCGATAGTGTAAAGCATTCTTTTGGATAATTAGAAATAAAAGGACATTTTGTGCAGTCACAATAAAGGCACTTCTATAAGCCGTTAAGGGAATTCCAGAATCAAGCGATTCATTGTTTCCTTGAATATTTAGAGCATTTAGTCATGGCCAGAGTTGAAGGGGGAAGATGTCGGACTCTGATGTCCTTCATCACCACAAAGCCCTTTCATGTCCCATTTATAAGCATTTTAACACCCTGCATGTCAAAAATTACTAACTGTACTTTGTGTTTTTTAGGATTGTCGTTTTACTGAACGCTTAAAACAATGTAAGTCAAAGTCTTTAGTAAGTTAACAACTCTATAATTAAAATAGATAACACTAGTCAACAGCAAATTGTAATCAGAGATGACTTTATGTGACTCAAAGGGTTCTCCACAATGACTGAAAAAAAACGTGACTTTTTTCTAGCACATCAGGTTTTGGAGAAATAAATAATTGCATCATAAGTGACAATCACAGTACTGTGGGGAAGAAGTTAGATTTTCTTTCAAAATCATTTTGCTCTCGTGCAGAGGATTTTTTTTGATTCCATATACTGTACAGTACTGTTAACTGACTGTAACTATGCATTTTTACTTTGGTGTATACGTTTCAGAGTGTGTACTTATTATTATTTTAATATTATTATTTTGCACATATACACGGAGTGTGAGTACTTTTGCAGCCTCTTGAAAACGTGCCCTGATAATCATGGCACTAAGGCAACGATGCCATGATGGCTGGGAGATGCTGGCCAACGGAGGAGAGGACTCAGCCGAGCTCCTGAACGCGGATGCGCGCTCCCGATAATAACCCGCTGACGCCTTCATCCGGGAACTACCGCGAACTCGCTCTTCAACATGGCGGCGTCAGGTGAGGTTTATGTGGGTGAACCGACAGGCTCGGTTGGGGGTACAATTCAGTCCGTTTTAACAACCAATAACCGGCCATTTCGCGTTCGGAACTTGTAAGTACGTCCTTGCTCACTTCCTCGTCGTTGTCCGGCGTGGAAAATAGGTCTGTTTCTATTTTGAAGCCATTGCAGACGAAACCGCCGAAGGAGTGTAACTGCACGAAGCAACGACAAGCTCCATTTGAACATTTTACACGTGTTATTGGGGTTTTGTTTTTGTTTCTTAAGCAACAAGTCGGAACTGTCATGTCCTTTTTTTAAAAAAAAAATTCTTGTTAGTTAGTGTTGTGTATTACAAACCTCCGTTTGCTATATGACGTGTTAGCCAACGGCTAGCTAAAGCTCGGAGCACACGAAGCAGCAACGGACGCAAGCGCGTTTAGTCAAGGGGTTGGGCCGACCAGTCCGCGCTATCCGGGGACTCTCCCCACGTGTGCGGCCGCTCTCCCCGGCGTCTGTGCGAAGTTAAAACAAGGCAGCTCTAGCGTTTCAACTCGCACGCCACACACGTTCGTGGTGGCCTTTCATCGTTGCGGCAGTCCGCAGTCTTTTCCGGTCCAATGTTGATGCGACGACTGCGCACTTGATTCGTGGCGCGGCGACTTGCGCTAGGCCATAAAAGCTAGCCAGCTCAGCAGTGATACGCTCCCCGGCAGCACGCCCTGTGCTGACTAAGCTGCGGCTAGCATCGCAAGAATAATCACCTCGTTGAATTGAGTGGTTTTTGACTGCCACGTGTCAGCACCGGCTCTTTCTTGTGTCACCGAATCCAAAAAGTTCGCGACGAGGTTGCTAGTCGCTTACGTGTCGGTGCTGTCAAATTGGTGCGGATCGTTGACCTAAAACAACCCCACATTAAATCGGCAGAAGGCATAAGTGGCGTATGAACATGCAAACAGGAGTAATTTAGTAGTCAAATGCATAACGTGCCGTTTGTTTGCAGTTTTGTGTAAAGACAGTCATGAGTCAGCTTTATTCTTCCTTTTCTGCCTCTGATCAAAACAAATCGGACCCCATGTCTCGCACTTTGCCATTCGAACAATATGGAATATTATGCCACGCGTGGATGCTCTCTGAATGTGCCACAACCACCGCTAGTCTTTTCTAATGTCCACTCATTCTCATCAAAACATAGCGATTGTTTTGACTCATTTTACCAAAGGTTGTATGCCAACGTGGACTAGAAGTTTGTTATGCTGACCAGGTTCTTTTCTCATATGTACATGCTTCCTTCCTTGAGGAAAATTAAATTTTCACAGCAGTAATAACACATGTGCGCTAGTATTAATACTATAGAAATAAAACGTTATATAGCTCGCGAATGGAGCTCTGATGTAATTTAACAAATATTACAGTTCGAAGAGCACTATGGAATATTCGGGTTTTATGGTTCCTTTGACTGCATCAACACTTTCCTCATGGACATCCACTTCCAGTTATTTTCATGATAGCGTAAGTCAATCTGCAAACTCTCTCTCGTTCTCCCCTTAGCTAAGAAGAAGAACAAGAAGGGGAAGACCCTCACTCTCACCGACTTCTTGGCGGACGAAAGTGGAGGCAGTGGCCCAGCTCCCAGCTACCCCGTCAAAACCACTAGCTGGGCTGATGAAACAGATGACTTGGATGGGGACGGTGAGCACTGAAATGGATAAGATGTTATAGTTTGGTTGTTGTTGTTGTTGTTTTTTTTTTGTTTGTTTTTTTAAAGTTTTCCATTCTGTTTTCAGTGTTGCTGTATCAATCTGTATTTTGCATGTGCATGCACTGTTTTTAACTGGATTTGGTAAATATGAATGTAATGCCCTGTAAAATCAAGGTCTACATTTCTGAAAAGCAGATATATATGTAGGATTTCAATCATTTATTTGGGGGAAATGTGTTTTATGCAAACTTTACCTTTGGCATTGTAGCTGTATTGTGAATAGGCAAATTGCATTCATTCTAATGTGATAATACTCTCAACACACCTGCCCCAAAATTGAAGTTACTTGGATGAATAACAGTGTGAATGTTAGCACATTTTTGATTATTTTGACAGCAGAGTGATTCAGTTTCCCTTTGTCCCTCTTTTCCAGTGTCGACTTCGTGGCACACAGATGAGGATTCATTCCGGGCCCCGCCCATTGACCGGTCCATCCTGCCCACAGCGCCCCGTTCAGCTCGTGAGCCCAATATTGACCGGTCCCGACTGCCCCGCAGCCCGCCGTACACCGCCTTTCTCGGCAACCTGCCCTATGATGTCACTGAAGAATCCATCAAAGACTTCTTTCGCGGCCTGGCAGTAAGCAAATACTTCACATGGCATCAGAGATGGGCGTATGCGGTTAACCTGCAGTTTTAAGTTTGTTCGATGTGATATTTGCTGATGTCTTTTATTTTTTTTCCCCCTCAATGTTTCCCCCAAGTTACTGACATATGAATCTGTTGTCTTTGTCTCTAGATCAGTGCAGTGCGTCTGCCTCGTGAACCCAGCAATCACGAAAGGTTGAAGGGCTTTGGCTATGCTGAATTTGATGATGTGGAATCTCTCCTGAGGGCCTTAAGTCTCAATGAGGAGGTGAGGCAACACACCATGGCAATGCATTTTTAAGTTAAATTCTCTTCACTAAATCCACAGAAGGCATGCCATAGCGTAACAAATGCCTTTTTAATTTGTACCTGCCGTTCTGTTCACACCAAAAGAACCTGGGAAACCGAAGGATTCGGGTGGATATAGCAGACCAGTCGAATGATAAAGGTACGAAATGAATGCATTTTTTCCCCTGAAGGACTGTACTATGATGTCTCTTCCATCCTCCAATCTGAATCCCGCTGGTGATGTGTACCATGCTGGTGTCTTTCTACCTTAGAGAGAGACAGTGGAATGATGGGAGGGCGAGATCGTGGTGGAAGAATGGGAGACATGGGCCCTGACAAGACAGACAGTGACTGGAGGGCTCGGCCTAGTGGCGACACTGACGATGCGCCTCCCAGGAGAGATGATGCCTTTGGAGAGAGTAAGTCACATTTCAAATTTAGTTTAAGAACGGAATAACACTGAATTTACCGCATTTGCTTCTTGGAAGTTTAGTTGATGAACGTGACTGTAGTTTAAGATGTTGATGTAGCGGTTTCCCACCGAGCAAAACAAGATACTTTGAACCATTATTTATAACTTACGAGCATTACAACGGCTCAGTGAAGCCACAGATGGTTTCCTGCAAATATCGACTCCTAACTATTTGGGAAAACTAAAAGAGTTAAGTAAAGCTGTTCACTGTTCAGTGTAAAAAGTAGCATGAAATAAAAAAAATGTTTTTGAAACTTAAAACCCAACTAGAAACACAATGTGTTTTAGCTAAATAAGTTGATTGAATCAAAAACGTCTTACAGGATCACGTGATCGCTACGAGTCAGATCGTTTCCGCGATGGTTCACGACGAGACTATGATGGAGGTAGAGACCGCTACCGGGACCGCTACGATGACCGAGACAGGCGAGATTACGATAGAGGAGGTGAGTCTGCCATATTGGGGGGAGATGGGTTTGATTTGATTTTGGTAGATTTTACTGGTATATCCAACACTGTGATAAACCAGATCGTCTTTCATATTTTTAACCTTCAATCGCTGCTTTCTAGGTTATGACTCTCGTGGTGGCGGAGGAGGCCGTCGTGCCTTTGGCAGTAGCTTCCGTCGGGATTATGATGATAGTCGCGGTAGCAACGACCGTTACGGAGATCGAGATCGTTTTGGCGACAGGGATCGTTACAGCGAGGATCGATATGAACGGCGGGATGATCGGCGTGAGGATCGAGGTGAGTGCGGTCCTTGGAATTTTCTGGTTGTTAGGGGGTCAATGAGTGGTCTTCACCACGCGATATAAAACTTGCACGTTGCCCCTGCAGCTCCCCAGCAGAGGCCCAAGTTGAATCTAAAGCCCCGCAGCGTGCCCAAGGAGGAGGAAGGTAGTGGCACCAGTGGCAGTGCATCTTCCCCAGCCGCTCCACCGATGTCCAGCAGCAGGGCCTCTTCCATCTTTGGTGCTGCCAAACCGGTTGACACAGCAGCCAAAGAACGGGAGGTAGAAGAGAGGCTGAAAAAACAAGAAGAGAGGCTGCAGAGGCAGCTGGAGGAAGACAAGAGTCGGGGCCCTGACAGAAAGATACGAGACAAGTATGTCGTTTGCCATCCTTCACTAAAACGTTGGAATTATAGCATGCTCAAATGGAAAGGATTGCAAAATAGACACTGATTTTAGATTCTTACACATTTGAGTCAATCTTTTATATCCAGAGATCCAAGCTGGCGGAACGAGGAAGGTTACACTGAAAGATCTCGTACAGGAAGTGAGTCCTCCCAGCCAGGAAGTGGCTCTGGAAGAGGTGAGATTTTCGTACACTTTTACCTCCGAACATCGAAATTGAATTTGGCCAGAGCACGCGACACAATTCAGCTTCCCATTGTTTCATCTGCCAGGGTCACGGTGTCGAGACAGCGAGCGTTCCGGGGAGAACGAGGTTTTCAGCGGCAGGGAAGATGAGCCCTCATCCCCTGCACCCTCCTCGCAGCCAGCCCCTAGCAAGGAACCGCTGAAGGTGATGCCAGCACCTCCCCCCAAGGAGAATGCTTGGGCCAAGAGAAGTGCGGCCTCCAGTGGCTCCGCTGACACTGATGGGCGGTCCCCAGTCTCACCTGTTGGTTCAGCTCCTCCCAAGTTCAGGTGGGCGTACAATTCCAATGCCTAACAAATGCATAGATGTTGTCCTGTACGTTATGCCCTGATAATTATTATATATTTTTTCCCTCTTTTTTTAGCTCCTCAAATTCTGCAGATGAAAGAGAATCCGGAAAGGGTAAGGCTCTCACTGCTGAACGTGTGGACTCACTGGGTGATTTCAGCAATTGTTGTCTCACACTTCAAAAATGGAAGCATTGTGATTCGCAACACTGCCGAGCTGAAGTTAACACCGCTTTTACCGGAGTAATGTGCCAAGTTGAGCATAGTTGAGCATGAGCATAGTTGTATTTTGTAATAATGATTTTTTAACAAGAGCTTAACTGGTATCTTGCCCTCAGATTTTTTTAAAGGTCATGCACCAAAGTCAAGCACCCCAGAAATTGTACCATTTGGAGTTCATATGATGCAAAAGTCACTGAAAAAATATTAACATGACATTGCTACACATATCAACGAAAGACTTTGCCCAGATGTGTCATAAATCTTAAACTTCATCCATTAGGTTGGTGGGTCGATTTAAACAAAACAAAAACACCAATCAACCTCTGGTGCTCGTTTGATGACATGCCAATTTTTTTATGTGCACCCCTGCCTATAGAGAGCAGAGTATGTTTAATTTGCTATTGAAACATGTTTATTTTTGAAGATAAGCCAATGTGCAGCTCCACTGTACTATAGAGGTAACTGTTAGGCCAATAACTTGGCGTTTTCCATTTGACAAGCTGCTCACATTTGTGTTTTTGTTCAGATCTTTCATTATCATTGACTGTCCCTGTGGTGACACAGCTCATTAGCATAACAAAATAAAAGATTAGAATGTTCTTCAGTGGTGCTTTAAAAAAAAAAAGTTGATTCAGGAAGGCCACGACAATATTACTTTTCCATAGCATTTTACTGTTAGTCCTTTTGAAGCTTCTCTCGTGTGGGGAGCTAATACATGAACAGTATGCATTTATGAAAAGCGTCTCATTGGAGATATACACGAAAACCTCACTTGATTGATGTTTTTTTACAGAGGGATTAAAAATGCAAATACAGTGTTCCCCAGCATATTCAAGGTTTGAGGAGTCACCTATTCACCCCCATCTTCCCCTCCCATGAAATCCATCCCCTCCTTCGCTGAGAAACTCATCTTGTCACTTTTTTTGAGCTCGGGCCAAAACAAAAGTATTTTTTTGGTGGCATCTTGGTGCCAAGAAACCTTGAGGTGAGTTGAGGCGCTTCATTTAGACCAAAGTCATGCTGACCTCCATCTTGCGGTATCGATACAACCTTTTTAGTGAGGCCGTCAAGCCCTTGCGGGGGGACACTGTAATTAAATTTGGCCTACTGTAAGTGCAAAGCTGTATGGAGGGTGAAAAAAAATGGGACTCAGTGGAGCCAACTTGCCAACTGTCATTTAATGATCCGCCTTTCACTGCCCCTCCATCAGCGACTGCCACGGATGGGGCTTTGCTGCTGCCGCTTGTTGCAAGTGTAGTTGACAGGTGACCATCCAACCATTCTCTCAACTGTCTGGCTTCTCCTTTAAGATGAGAACAAGGCTGACGCTGCTCACCGGGACCGGGGCCCCCCACGGGCTCGAGGTGGGCCTGCGGGGCCTGGAGCAGGGCGAGGGCGAGGAGAAGGTCCCAACAGAGACCGAAGAAAGGAGGCAGACAGGTCAGCCACTTACAGCTTAGCAACTCTTTAAGTTGTTAACCAAAGCAGGCAGGGAGCTAGCATGAGGGCATCTGCAAAGAGTGGCCCACATTAAGCTACACAACTGATGTTGCATCCCCCCCTCCCAAAAAACGCTCGATGTTAGTTGGAGTGCGACGTCAGTAACAGCATAGCATGAGCTAGAAAATCAAGTTTGGACTATGACTGATAGCGGCTTGTAGATGATCCAAATGGATGGTGTGCGTGATCCTGTCGTCTTTCAGCTTTTTGCTGTTTGAAGTATTCTTGGCAAGTGCTGTGAGTCTTGCTGATGAATGTTAACCTACGGGTTCATTCTGACTGTAGAAAGGATAACAGAAGAGACCGAGACGCCCGACCACCGCCAGAGCCAAAGAAATACGACGAAGCCCCAATCCCTGTAAGTCCGTCACCGGGCATCAAACTCTGGCAGTTGTCATAGTTGCTAAAGGTGTTCCTCAAGCTCTTGGGCTCCTCCCCCTCCACATTTTAGTCCAGCCCGCCACCAACCACCACCACCAGCAACAGGCACCTAATAATGAACGACTGAATGATTTGCTTGAACGCAATTTGCTGAGAATGCCCGATTGTCTTTTTCAGAAGTTCAGCTCAGCCAGTAAGTACGCTGCTTTACTAATGGATGGAGACGGCGACGATGCTGGCGACGTGGAGTAGAGAAGACGGCAAAGAAGAGGAGCAAATGAACACAAGAATAATAATTTCACATAGCTTATATTCTCCTTATGCGGAAGTAGCCCCCGGGAGGACACTCAGCCCTCCCTCCCTCCCTCAAACCTGTCTTTTCCCTTCATCTCCCTTCTCCTTTCCCTCCTCTGCCCCACTCTTGAGGACTCTTTCAGGTTCCACACAATAGTCACCTTCTGGACTTGTTTTAATTGGGGCGGGAATAATATGAGTGTCTAGCTCATGAAATGTGATGGATAACGTTGACAAATTGTAATAAATAAATGGAAAAAGTGGGGAAAAAAAGAATTTGTACATTTGTGGATCAAAGGTGCGGTGGACTGATCCTAGTTGATGTAGCTATGGCACCGTAATGGACTTTTAAATTCGAATCAATCATTCCCATGATGACTTTGCGTACCTCCTACGAAGGCCACATCAATTACTTTTTTATTAGTCATTTGAAAATCAATTCTTTTAACTCTTCTCGCTCGAAACGTAATCACAAATCTTGTCTTCCAGCACTGGCTTTGAATCTGAAAGTTAATGCATGGAAAGTTTTCCACATCTCCACTGTACAACATGTTTAGACGTGATTCACTTAACACTCCGAATGACACTAAACAGCCGCCTCATGACTCACCTCGAGTCTTTAAGTGCCATTATTGTTCAGCCCTTACCATTGTACAGACTTTGTTCTCTTTCTACCCCTTACGATGAAATCATCGCTTCAATGAAAGTCTTATCTGCGCTCCTTTCTGGCCGTCTTCCCGTCCTCCACTGCTGTCCACAAATCTTCCCTCTCTTCCTCATGTGAGGGCCGCAGTGTGGGAGGTTTTCATGACATGACCTTTTTTTCCCGCTTGCAATAAAAGGGGTACACAGCACGTTCTTCCCAATTGTTTTTGTCTTTACTCCAATCCACGAGTGCCTTGCGTTTTTGCGCACCACTGGAGAAGTCCTTTGAATGTACTATATGTGAACATGTCCGTCGGGTTGCACGTGCTGAAAATGTGGGTCAACTTTTGTCGTTTTCTTATTCTCAAATTACGTATCCGTATACGTCATTTTCCCATTTTCGAAAATTACATATGCAGTGTGAAACCAATGTACATGTTCAAATTAAGTACATTAGAAGGACTTTTTGTTTCGGTGGGGTGCTGGGGGGCTGATTTTGAGATGAGATTCCCCCCCACCCTTTCCTTGTATGACCTCAAATTGCACAGTGGATTTTTATTTGTAACTTAATTTTCACAAGAGGTCCAATATAGCAAGTTGATGTTGTTATAATCAGAACTATAAATTACACGTTAACTCATTCAATGGCAAGAATGTTTGTTTTTTTTTTAAAGAATCCAGGCATTCATTCCCAGGTATGTTTTTTTTTTTTTTTTTAATCATGGTAGGCTAAAGGGTCTGAAAATGACTTGCGCTGAAAGAGCTAATATAGTGCATGACTTTTTTCTTTTTTTTTTTCAGATTACCCGAAGAAATAGCAAGACTGCCAAAGGTCTTAAATGCTGTTTTAACTGAAAATGGAAAATTCTGGGACCGAACTACGGTCGAAGAACAAAATTAGAACCAAAACCGTTGTCTTGACTATATTTTCTATTTATTTTGCAACGCTGAATAAAAATGACTTTGGTCCCAAAAATGTAGCTGAACAGTCACAAGTTGTTAAAAGATAACTTATTTTAAAAAATATTTAACTACTGGTAGTGCAAATAAGTACATAAAAGTATGGATGGCTGATCCAGCCAAAGAGACTAAACCGTAAAAAGTGCTATTTACAATGCTTTACAAATTTTTATGTCAATTTGGTTGACACATTTGTAATCTGTTACATAAAATATCCTTTGTGTGTGTGGATGCACATAGGAATATTGTATTAAAATCAACGGAGCCAACCAAATGATGTTGAAAGTAGTACATCCATTAAACTTGACGTCCACGCGCTGCTATGAAACCCAGTCGGAATGAAATCGACCAGCAATACATTTAAAGCCTAAATGTGTTGACTCCTCTTTAGTCCTGCTAGCCGTTGGATGACGACTTCCACCAGTTGTGATGTCCCAACAACTTTTTTTGCCATCTAGATGTTCTTGTAGTGTGGTCTGCAGGGACATATCCCCAATGTTTCTTCAGCCGGGCCCCCCTTACTGCAGCTTGGAATCCTGGTGGCAGCTGGTAAGAATCCTGCTGAGCTTCAGCTCACACGAAGGTCAGGTCAGCATGCCGGTCAATAACGTGTTGGTCTGATTTACAAGCATCATAAATGGGATACCTTTCATTTTATTGCTGATGCACTACTGTTTGAACTAAATTTAAGATGTATTTTTATTACATTTAAGTACATGCATTGATCTCAAGAGTCCATTTTAAGTCACAAGTTGAAGTAATTTTTTCATTGGTTCATTTTTAGTGCCAAATTTACATTTACAAATTTCCACAGACATGATGCCTTTTTGGATGTTGCAAAAGCAGTGATTTTTTTGTCCCCCTTTACATGCCCTCAACTGTGAGACGTTTCTGCCATTAAGGGCTATATAAATAAAATTGACTTGATTTATCCACCCACACTTTCGACTGAAGGTCTGTGCTTCCAATTTTATTTATTTTTTTTCCTTATGTACTTTTTGGTTAGCGATGGATTTTGCCTGGAAATTCTGCCATTGACACTGTTTCTTCCCAGTCTCCCTTATTGCCCATTTCCTTTGTGTCAATATGCTTTTTTTCTGACAGTTGGCCATTTTTTTTGTGGCTCCGTTAAATAATATCCTCCATCTGAGCATCAAAACCGAATACAGGGATGCAGTTTTTCAGTTGAAGCACGTCGATAGTTGTGTGGTGCTCATTCGTTTTTAGTCGGTGGGTTTGAGTCGCCAACTGCAATTTTTTTTCTCCATGGTGCACACCAGTTGTGCTCGGCTGCATCGCGCAGCGTGCCGGCCTTCCAGGTAAGCCTGCTTTGAAGTTGATTAACTTTATTGCCCATTCAGCATGTACACGTTTTAATTCATATATTCTGCATTCTTTATGAGTAGTTCATGTTATTAACGCATTTTTTTCCAGTACATTTTCATGCGACGAAGAACCAAATTCCCAGTTGGATCGAGAGCTGGAAAGGTTTGGAAATCCTGAAAGAGACTATTCGGCTCCAGCCCCCCACCTGTGTCGCCTTGTGAGTCAGCAGCTGGTTCTCGCTCACCCACGCACACATCATCACCCATCACAGCATATGACAGCCTAGCTCCTGGTGTCATTTACCGACTCTTCTCGTGCCTGAAGATGTCATCAATCATAAGCCTGTGACTGACTGTCTGGTTGTACAGTAAATGTTAACATGTTCATGGACTGGAGCCTCCTTTATTTTGCATCCACAGATTGGTCCCGCCCATAAAGCCGAAGAACGCCTCGAGCAGTTTTAAAACCTCCTCGTAGAAAGAACTTCTTGTTTGAAATTTTCCTCTCCCCAACAGTCTGCTAAAAGCCGAGTTTTGTCTGAGGAATTACAGTTCAGCGTGTGGTGCATAGAAAGCGAGCCGTGTTGAGATTTAAGCACACAGACAATCATTGTATTCCGTCTCAGTGGAGTGGAATCAAGAATGGAAATCAGTCTATTTCTGCTCTTTCCTGTCAAAAACGTTGCGGTCTTAGAGTACTTCCAAGCAGAACGATGAATCCTGATTGACACCACAGGAGACATGGCACAAGATGTTGCATTTTAAAGTGGAACGATGTGACTCAGTGTGATAATGATTCAATTTGATAAGGTATGCCACAGTTTGAGTTAGAATACAAATATGAATTAACTTGTCATTCCTGTAAATTTCCTCCAAATGGATTTATGAAAAGCAAATATTCCAGTTAATTGTAATTTCACCATTTACCACTAGATGTCAATATCATCTCGGTTGCGCTTGCCCCAGGTCTTATACTGCCCTGTACTGCGTGAGTAGGCCTAATGATTGGCGGATTTGGGATGACATTCAGGACAAATATAGTATCTGAATAACATTATAATTTTGAGTGAGTTGATGTTTAAAAAAAAATGCACGAAATCAGTTCTTGCACTTAATGTTGCTTTGCTGTTCAGCAGTTTTGTGCTGGCCCAGAATAGTAATTTTCATGCATGAGCACTTTGCACTGGGGGGGGTTGTCACAGTATGTGGTTATTTTTTTGATTGTTCAAACCCTTTGTTGCTGGATGTTTTGCACATGCATTGAGAAATATATTATGTAAAACAAATGTATTAAGAGCACATATTTTGCACATGTGCACATATTTTTTCCATTGTCAAAATGGCAATTTTGTCATAGGTGTGGTTAGGATGTGCGCCACCGTATCTGGCTCACGAGTCGCACTGTCGAAAAACAATACACATATAGATGACAAACAATAACATTTTAAAAAATCTTTTATCCACCCCAAGGTTTTTTTTTTAATGCAGATATACAGCCGCGTCCTAAAATGAAGTCAAGCACACGTCTCAGTGAAGAAAAGGAGCCCAAAGAAGGCTCGATCCTGCGATGGTGTGCAGACTAGAAAGAGTCTGGATGGGTCAGGCTGCACGCAAGCGGCTCCTTCTGTGCGAGAGAGTGAGAGGGGCTTGAAGTGAAGCCAACCGGGGAAGAGGAAGGACCATAAACAGCTGCCCCCTTCTCCCCCCCATGCAGAGACAGCAAGAGGAGCCCGATGGAAAGAGAGGGCGGATGACAGGAGGGTCTGTGGTGAGTTCGGCAAGGGAGTGTCGCGTTTGAGGGTCTTCAGAGGCAGAGGAAGGTACTGGCAAGTGAAATGGGAGGCGGGAGGTGCTGAGTGTGCACCCACATGCTTTGAGAGTGAGGAAAGCCGGAGTGTAAGAGGACTGGGAAGTGTGTGAGGAAGATTGGAGGGTGGCAGGAGAAGTTGTAAGAGGAGAAGCGAGAAGAAGTCACCTGCCAGAGGAGCGGGAGTCAGCAGGAGGTCGGATCATGTTGAGCAAGCGGACTTTGGACGTCAAGCTTTGAGAGGTTCTCTTCTGGCGACAAAACTTCAGAGGAGAACAGAATTGATGTGAAGGGCCACCAAAGGCTGCAAACATGGGGTGCATTCACAGCCTGTCCACCAGGAGGATTAAGGACCACCAAGATGACCCTGAAGGCACAGCTCTAAAGACCGACCCTGAGGTACTCCCCGAGATCCTGCACCTCACTGAGGTGAGTGGGGGAACAACTGTGCTGCATGGCATGTTAACAACTCGTTTTACAACCTGAAAAACTCCTTGCCTAGTCTCAGATTCAAAAACAGGTGCTGTTCTACTATTTGGTCATGTGGCAGGCAGTCTTACACTTTTGCGTAGTTTACACATCTTAACTTGGAGGATTTTTTATTGAAGTTGTTTTTATTTTTTATGCTTTGACTGAGATACTTGGTGGCAGCGATTTCAGTTCACGTCACCTCACAACAAGCAGCTGTTTGGCAGATAGTGAGCCGGTCTTCACGAAGGAGTCGTCAAGCTGTTGAATGCCACTCCCAGTTGAAGCTCACTCTCAAACTAAACAAACTAAGAGAATCACACGTTTTAATGCTAAGAAGCAATGCAAAATGCCATTGACGGTCGAACGAATAATATCAGCGTCGAGCTGTTATAATGCTTTAAGCTATTGCTATTTGAATACAAATAGAGGTGCAACATATGTAGACAGACAACAGGGGTATATATTTTACATCCCTTGCGAAAAATGACTCTTCTTATGTTTGGATTATACTGTCCCCAGTTTCCCTTGGTGCACACACCAGAAGGAGCAGCACAAAGTCCATTCAATTAAAACAAAAAAAAGACAAATGTAGAATTTTTGTGCTCTATTTATTCATGTCATTACCGTATGTTTTGTTCTTCAAAAAAATGTTTAAAAAAACACATTTTCAGGTGGGCCAGGCTGGAATGTATTTGTGGCATTTCCCGTCAGTTCAATAAGGAAATATGGGATTTAAGATACACGTGTTTTGTCACAAGTTCTAAGATGTCAACTGCATGTGTTGAAAGCTGGACCGAACTTCAAACCCTAATTAGTCATCGCAATACTATTGCAATAATAGAATAAAATTTACTTATTGACCGTCAATTTAGGAGTACTTCAACTTCTTCTCCTTTAATTTATCAGACCTCAGCCTTAGACACTATCAACATCTTCAGAATGCAAATTGTATGACTTCATAAAGGCGCATGGAAGAATCCCAGCCAATGCTTTTGAGATGATGTACGACAGATTGTGGACCAAAATCACAGATTAAAAAAAAAAAAATCCCACATTCACAAGCTTTAATAGCTACGGAATCGCTGACCAGTTGATTCATTGGAAATGAAATTGCGTGATGTCTCAAAACTTTTGTCCATGTCATGAACGTCGTTACTGATGAAATGAGCTATCCGGTGATGGCCGTTAATCATGTCCTGTGGGGTTAAGGGTTAAAAGGAAGTGGTGGTGTAGGTTACTATGCAGGGTTTGACACGTCGTCTCTCTGTCTGCTAGCTTTACTTTGGAATGACACACACGCATACACATTGCTGTGAATGGAAGCTTCGGGTGAAGTTTTATGAAGCCTGTAATAAAAAAGTGTCTGTCGGTTTTTGCGGGAGGAGGTCACACACCCGAATGTGTGTGTTTTAACACAACATAGCACCGTAGCGCGCTGCAACATCACCATTACATTTTATTTTAAAAGAAGTCAGAAATCCCCAGTAAAGTGCCAGGCTATCATCATGAATAACCAATAAAGCACCATATTATCCTTTACTCATGTGTTAGGATGCATGAGTCCGATCTACGATGGACGTCTGGATCTCAAACAAAAAAAAAAAAAAACATTTCCAAGCTCACATGTAGCGTCAAATTCCTTCAAGCCTGTTTTGTGTGCGTAGGAGCCTGTGTGAATTTCCTTGCACATGTGAGTCTTTGAGTCTGCCAAATGATGATAACATGGTCTCTGCAGAATGGGTGGACTCGGCACTCTTTAATTTCATACAATTGTCCCGTCCAGTTTCCTGCCCTCTGTGTTTCACTCTCTCTCACATGTGCATACAAACAAACATATTCCCGCACCTATTTTCAGAATTTTTGTGGCTCTTTAGAGGTGACTGCCCTTACTCGCGCTGTTATAAATACCCTGCTTGAACTGGAGCATACTCCTGGCTTGCCACCTGCTCCCGTCCCTTCTGGACTGTATGTGTGTGTATGTTTGTGCATGTGTTCATGTGTGTGTGAGGGACTCCATGTATGTCATCACTAGTAAGGTGTCACGAAAGGAAACCCAAACAGGCCGATGCATTTAGCATGGAGTGGGTGTGTCACGGTACTAAAGTACAGTATTCATTTTCAAGAGTGTGTGTGTGTGTGGTGCAGCGGTGTATTTTTAGGGGCCAAGCACTTGTGTGAAGGCCCTCTTGAAGAGACTTTGTTGTAATTCTTAGATAAGTAGACTTTTTGTGCAATTTCCCATGCACTGTGTTTCCGCGGAAGTCTTGAAGTCATTTTCAAACATTGTTGGCCATCATTATGCTTTAAAATGACACTTCATTCTAAAAATCCAACATTGAAAGCTCTAAAAAAAAATAGTTGTGTAGTATTCCGAATTCTGTAAAGAATTTGACTCGCGTTTTATTTCCTATGTACCGTATGGATTATATTATCACAGAATGTAGTTAAATATTGTAAAATTGAGCTCATAATGTCCAATCCTCGTAGTTATTTTTATGAGTGGCCACGTTAATGTGACGTTTTGCATTGGTGACTGTCGTGGTTCGAGTACTCGCATGACTTTCATGCAAGCAGCATACTCTGGGTTCCCACTCCGTGATAGCGAGAATGTTTGTTGGTATCGAAATGAATGACGGGCTACAGGGTGAAACATGTTAGCACCCCCTTAATTGTTTTCAAAGCATTTTGTCGCCATGTCATGATTAAAACCGTTTAAAAAAAAAGGCTCAAAATGAATTTTCAAAATACAGGACGTTTTTCCAGGGGTTTTAAAAATAGGAACTACTGCTACTAATGGAAGATTTATCCCATAACTACCAAATTTTAAGCATGTACATTAGTCAAACTCCTTGATGTGAATTGTAAAGGACACCCACATCTCACGCGGCTCAGTGAGTCACAACACAACATAGCTTGAACTAGCTAGCTTGCTATTCGAGCAAGCATTCTCATCATTTACACAATAAATGGAATGTAACAGTGGAGCAAGAGACAAGTAGAGTGGACGTGTGCAGTGGTCTCACATGGTTGGAGAGTGACACAGACTTTGGCCGTAAAACTCCAAAGGGGTGCGGCCCTTTACCAGACAATTTAATACTGCTGCTGACAGTCATGGGATCCCCCTGGAGACGCAACGTCCCTCAAGCTTCGTTTCACTGTTACACAAACAAAATAAAATGGTTGAAAACGACCTCACCAAAATGGGGGATACAGCTAGAATGCTACCCTTAAACCTTTTTCATCTCAAAAGTGATGGCTTGTAGTAGTAGCTCTATTTTGGTACAGGGCTTTCGAGCAACACCGTTACTATTTACAGCAGGGGTGTCCAAAGTCGGTCCTCAAGGGCCGCCGTCCTGCCTGTTTTCCAGCTTTCCCAGGAGCAACACACCTGATTCAAATAATCAGGATTGTTCTAATGCTGCTTCAGAGCTGGCTGATGAGCTGATCATCTGAATCAGGTGTGTTACAGCCAGGAGAGCTGGAAAACAGGCAGGACAGTCGCCCTCCAGGCCCGGAGCTGGACATGCCTGATTTACAGCATTCAGTTGTTCTTAATGTTACCGTGAGTCATTTAATCTTATATAAGTCTATAGTGGACACATTTATTTCGCACTTAATGACTTTTAAAACGTCAGCACAGTCGACGAGTGGTGAGCAAGTCTGACTTAAGACTTGAGAGGTTCTGTGTTCAAAATCAGTGTGGAGTTCTCTCCATGCTTTTGTGGGTTTTCCCCTACATGCTGACGTGTATTAGAGCTGCGTGAAGAGAAATTAGTCATCTCCATTAACAAGAGTTTCAATTATGACTTTTAGGCACAGTGCTGTGTGCCTTTTATTTCGTTTCTTGGTGCCTGCCACCAATATTCAACTTTTGCCGGCTGAGCTGCACTGCGATAATTTGACCAGTAGATGGTGCCCTTGACTATTGGCAATTGGCAGCTAAGGCTATGGAACTCAATGACAGAGCATATCAGGAAGAATACCGTTGATTGTGAGGTTCGGAGGTTCAGGTCTAATCAGACTACGGTGTATCTTAACCATGGCCACCTTGCGATGGATATTGCCCAAAACAGATGGGGTTCTTGGGGACAATCAAATTGAAAAGTGGCTTTTAGTTGTTGGTGTTGATTTCAGGCAGGAAATTGTCCGCTGTTCAAGTAAACTAACAAGAACCGGCTGTGCATGTTTATCATACAAAACCTGAGCACTATTCATCAAACAACCAAGAACAGGTTTTTATAAAACGTGCAGCTAGAAGAACTGAACTGAGAACTATTGTGGATATGTTTACCATCTACAACTAATGACATTCTTTAATAATCGTCCCTCTGTAAACATGCCATTTGCCTCCAGTAGAATAACTACAAATTAATTAAAAACACATGGACATTATTGAGGGGGGAGGGGGGAAACATGGCACCATGTTCACTCTACATTATGTAACCAAAAAAAACCCCGCTCAAGTTAAAAGTTGCTATTTCATGCATTATACATATCTATTCATAAAAGATTTATAGTCCATTCACAACACATTGGAGAAAGTGCTCTTTTATAATGCATCACAGTGAATGAGCTCAGAATTCAAGCGGGTGTCCGTGAAACTGTGCAGTGTTGGAATAATCAAAAGGTGCTTGTGTGTTGGAGTTAGGGGTTAAATACTCCGCATGTAATCCAGGCGTTGGAAAAAAGGCAGGAAAAAAAATAAATATTTAAGCCCTGCAGGAAATGTTTTTTCAAGGCTAAGGAAATTCAGCAATTCGTTTTACAGGAAAATAAATGTGTACAGGTAGGCTGTTTTGCAGCCACTTCTCTGAAAGACTCACGCGCGCATTGGGCACCCAGAATGTTCCCCGTC